>SJYC01141518.1:0-26346 GCA_006408675.1 Madoqua kirkii | reverse complement strand
CCCCCAACCTCCACCCCACCCCCAGCCAATCCAGAGCATGGCCATTTTCAATTATTTCTGTTATTTCCTCTAATCTTACTGGTTACTTCTAAGTCTCCATTGCTGGTTTCTTTTTTCTGCCCAGCCATCTTAAATTAGAAAACCCATCTTGGGACCTCTTTTCTCTGTCTGCACTTCTCTTGGTGATCTCATTAAGCCTTCTGGCTTCAATTATTATTTATATCGCATGATGTTCACATTTGTATTTCTGGTCCAAGCCTCTCTCCTGACCTCATATATTCAACTGCCTGCAGGGCATTTTCACTTGTATTTGTTTTTGTTGTTCAGTTGCTAAGTCATGTCTGACTCTTTGCAATACCATGGGCTACAGCACACCAGGCTTCCCTGTCCTTAACTATCTCTCGGAGCTTGCTCAAACTCATGTCCATCGAGATGATGCCATCCAGCCATCTCATCTTTTGTCGCCCCCTTCTCTTCCTGCTTTCAGTCTTTCCCAGCAACAGATTTTTTTCCAGTGAGTTGACTGTTCCCATCTGGTGGCGAAAGTACCAGAGCTTCAGCATCAGTCCTTCCAATGAATATTCAGGGGTGATTTCCTGTAGGATTGACTGGTTTGGTCTCATTGCAGTTCAAGGGACTCTCACTCTAGCACCACAATTTGAAAGCATCAGTTCTTTGGCTCTCAGCCTCTTTTACTTCTTTACTTGTATTTTTAATAGACATCTAAGGCAACATGTCCTGAACTGCACTCCTGATCCACCCCTCGCCTGCCCCTCCCAACCTGGGTCTCCAGTGAGGAAGACCACTGGATGGTCTTCCCAGCTGAAGATGAGAACACAGGCAGACAGGGCAGAAGGATGAGGGTAGCCCCATCCTTCCTGTTGCTCAGACCGTTAGCCTTGGAGACATCCTTGACTCCTCTTTCTCTCTCATCCCTACCTCTAATCTGCCAGAAACGCTTTAGTTCAGCTTTAAAACAGCTCATTTCCTTGATATCAAGATAGAGATTATGCCACTTTTTAATATCTCCAGATTGGGAAGGTGCCCCAGACACTGGCATCTTAAATTTCATGGATGTGGTGTGGCAAGGATTTGGCCATTTCTCAGCTCTCTGCTGTCACTGCTCAGGTCGAGGTCACCGTCATGTCTCACCTGGAAGATGTCTCACCACGTCTCACCATCATGTCTCACTGTCCCAGCTTCTGGAGTGTTTCCCTTTCATCTCAGCTGGCAATCCATTGTCTGTTCTCAAGTGATGGCTTGGTTTGACTCCTTTAAAACACAAATTCGAAACCTTCTGATGACTTTTTGCCTTGTGAAGGGGATAAAAAGCTCGTGTCCCCTCAATATCCTGCCCCTCTTTCATATCTACAGCTTCCTTACTCCATCCATCCCTCACACGTGTTCTCCAGGCCAGACTAGCTTCACTGCTGCTCAAGAAATGCAGACGTACTTCCACCTTTGGGCTTTTGCAGTGGCTGTTGCTGTTCCTTGGAACCCTCTTCCCTCAGCTATCTGTTTGGCTCACATCTTTGTCTCTTGCAGGTTTTGCTCAAACATCACCCGTGAGGTTTACTTTGACTCTCTAATTAAAATTTCTACCCATCCCACACCCTAGGACTTAACCTCCCGTTCTCTGCTCTTTGGTTTCTATGACACTTACCACTTGCTAGCATCCTTCGCAGTTTACCAGGTCTTCCGTGGTGGCTCAGGTGGCAGAGCGTCTGCCTGCAATGTGGGAGACCCAAGGTTGATCCCTGGGTCAGGAAGATCCCCTGGAGAAGGAAGTGGAAACCCACTCCAATACTCTTGCCTGGAAAATTCCATGGATGGTGGAGCCTGGGGCTATAGTCCATAGAATTGCAAAGAGTTGGACACAACTGAGCGACTTCACTTTCACTTCGCTTCACAGTTTACTTATTAATACCTATCTTCATGTCCTGAATGGAAAGCTTCACATGGGCAAGAATATTCAGTCTGGTTTTCCTTCCTGATGTGCCCCCAGCACGTAGAGGAGACGCTCATCCATATTTATTGAATGTGTGATTGAATTTCAGATTCCCTAAGAGCAGTGATAAGACGGAGAACCCCAAGTCGAGCCTGCCACCTTGTCAGAGAGAGCCTGGTGTGGTTTCGGTGATGACAGCAAATGTTCTCCCTCCATCCCTTTCAAAATAAGACTCCCAAAGCTGAAGCTATAGTTGAAAGCAGCAGTGGGGAAGAGATGCGAAAGATGGCTCATGGAAAATAGCAAAGTCAGCGAAGTCGGCGTGTGAGTAGCTTGAGTGAGTCAGAAGCCGGGTGGCCGTGTGTGACTGTCATTAATCACCCTCCTCACACCACACCAGCACGAGGGCCGCCTTTTGTCTGTGCCTCCCGCTTCCAGTGCCATGATGTATGGCCTGGGAAGAGTCCTGAGCACTAATAGTTGAAGAGCCTCTGAAGATAAATGCTCGCGTCTCGGCCTGTGATGGAAGAGTTAATCATCGTGAAGGGTGAATGGACATGCAAACCTGCGTTGGCTCTGGTCTCCCGAGCCTCGACCGGCTGCTCTCCACGTACGGGGCCCTGGTGACTGTCATGCCGGAAGAGGACATGGCGCTTGTGCAGGGCTTTGTGACCCCTTGGTTGCATGGCTTTCTGAGAGATTAGCTGAAGATGAGAACACAGGCAGACAGGTATCAGGTCAGGCAGGGAGACTCAGAACCCTGCCTCTGGGCAATGCCTTCCCCCTCTATCCCCCTCTGACAGAGCGCTCCAGACGACAGTGTGTTCTATGGACAGAGAGAAGGACTTGGAACAAGAGTCTCCTTTTGCCACATTCTTGGGCAAATGGTTGATTCTTTTTAGTTTCCTTCATGATTAATGAAGCGATAGCCTCTAGTAGCTTTACAGAATTTTAGATATCCCCCAGGGCTTTAACACTTTTTAGCTCATATGATTCTCTCAATTCTGTAAGGTCTTGTTTTACAGACACACACCGCCCCAAGATTTTGACTTCAAGTCATTTGTCTGAGGTCACAAAGCTAGCAAACAGCAAAGATGGAATAAAAATGCAGCTTCTTGTTTCCCTTGTTGTTTAGTTGCTCGGCTGTGTCTGCCTCTTGGGACCCCTTGGACTGTAGTCTGCCAGGCTCCTCTGTCCATGGGATTTTCCAGCCAAGAGTACTGGAGTGAGTTGTCATTTCTTCCTCCAGGGGATCTTCCTGACTCCAGGCGTCGAATCTGTGTCTCCATGTCACTTGTGTTGGAGGTGGATTCTTAACTGCTGAGCCACCAGGGAAGAATTTCTTGTTTCCTAGCTCTCCAAAATTTCAAGAATCTCTTTGAATTCAATATTCATTGAAGTGGAGTAATCAGTGATAATCCTCTCAAAGAGAGATTTTCTTAAGAACGTGATAGAGGAAGAGCATAAAAACAGTGAGAGACCACAACAGCTGAAGCCTCAGTTACAGTTCATCATTCATTCATTCATTCCAAAGATCTACTTTTTTTTTTGAGTGCCTGCTTTGTGGTAAATTGCTGCTGCTGTTCCGTCACTAACACGTCTGGCTCTCTGCAGCTCCATGGATCACAGCACGCCAGGCTTCCTGTCCTCCACCGTCTCCCCGTGCTTGCTCACACTCATGTCCATGGAGCCGGTGAAGCCATCCAGCCATCTCATCCTCTGTCACCCCTTCTCCTCCTGCCCTCAGTCTTTCCCAGCATCAGGGTCTTTTCTAATGAGTTGGCTTTTCACATCAGGTGGCCAAAGTATTGTGGTCAATATACAAGTTCAATAAAGTATCATGGTGGTTTTGTTGGGCTTACTGATAACAGCAAGGTCAAAAAGGGGAAAAATTAATTGCAGATGAGAGAAGAGAAGATTCAGGAAGAGATTCAGTGAAGTTTTAGCTGAATCTTAAAAGATGCTGAAAAATTAAAAAATTTTTGCTCTTTTCTTCGTTACTAGTGCCAAGCACTCCCTTTATAATTTTTGCTGAAGATCCGGTTGTGCTGGTTCCAGGAAGGACACTTCCCTACTCATCACATTAACATGCTCACCTGAGAGGAAAGAGACGAGTGGAGGCCTTTTTCGGTTTAGTCCATGAGTATAAATCCAGGTAAATCTCAGAAGCTGGGATGATGAAGAATGCCTTTCTTGCTGGATGGCAGGGTTACACTTTCTGTAGCATATTTGTTTCCTGTGATAATTCAATTTTGCAAAGAAGACAGAAGGGGAGACAGAAACTTTCTGGAAAATGCCCCTGAGATGTGGGAACTGATATGAACATTAGCCTGAACAGTTTCATGAGCCAAAGCTAGGGGAGCCACCTACTAATTTATTAGGTTGTGAATGAAACCTTTCTCATTAAGAGGTCACTTATCTGGCCACATTGACTATGGAACAAACATCTGAGAACCAGGAAACAGGCAAAAAAAAAAAGACTTGGAGATGTCAAAGCCGGCATTGTAAAGGCCATGGAGTAAAGCCTTTTCTTTCTGACTTTGGTGCAGAACTTTTTTTTCCTTAAGAAACAGTTCTAACTTGGCAACCTGGTTTCCCAAGACATAGATGATTAGATACAGAAAATTAAAAAGGTAAAGGGGAGAGGTCTGTAAGATTCAGCTCAAGATAGCCACATAAAATCTGGAGACCTTGACATTGACCAATCAGGAAAAAGCAGAGTAAACTCAGTAAGTGGCCCATCTTCTGGCATTTCATGCAGAGACAACAGCGAGCTATGCGGGCTTAACTCTCTTCAGTCGTGTCTGACTCTGTGCGGCGCTATGGACTGTAGCCCGCCAGGCTCCTCTGTCCATGGGATTCTCCAAGCAAGAGTACTGGAGTGGGTTGCCATGCCCTCTTCCAGGAGATCTTCCTGACCCAGGGATCAAACTCGCATCTCTTACGTCTCCCACATTGTGAAGCCGGTTCCTTACCACTAGTGCCAGCTGAGAAGCCCCAACAGTGTGCTATTAGTCAGTAAATTCCCTTGGCTGTTGTCATGCAATGAGTAGTGACCCTTGGTCACCAAACAGGACTAAAATTACGTTTAATGCCTCCAGTTTACAAAGCCAAAAAGGCAAGACACTTTTCCTTTCAAGATAACTAAGATATTTAATTCATATTTAAAAATTTTAAAGAATTTTATAATTTGGAAAAGCCACTTCTTTGAAATTCCTCTCGCTTGATAAAACTAGGTTAAAGGAGGACTACTGTCTCAAAAGGCAGCTTTTATCAATGGGCCAACTGAAACTCACCTGTGAGAGGAGAGTCTAGAGAGCCTGAGAAGGCAGTGAGGGCAAGAAGGGGAAAGAAAGGCTATATTAGGTATAAGCTGCCTTGAATGTTGAGTTACGGTTTCATGTAGGTTTCCGGGAAGCCTACCGGAAGGAGAGTTTGGAGATAAGAGAGGTGAAGTCATGGAGAATAGCGGTTACTTCCTTCTTTGCACGTAGCGTTGTCTGTTTTGTTGATTTTTAGACATTCTCATGAGTGTGTAATAGTGTGTCCATGATGCTCTTAATTTCACTTCCATGATAAGTCATAATTTTGAGCATTTTTTTCATGTACTCATTGGTCATTTGTATATCTTTTGTGATGCACATCTGTTCAAATGTTTTACCTTTTCCTTCCAAGTTTGACGGTTTTGCTTATTTTTTTAACATTTATCTTCTTTGGCTGCAGCATGTGAACTCTAGTTCTGGCATGTGAGATCTGTTTCCCTGACCAGGAATCAAACCTGGGCCCCCTGCACTGGGAGTGTGGAGGCTTAGCCACAGGACCACAAGGGAAGTCCCTGTTTTGCTGATTATTGAGTTGCAAAGTTATGTATTTCTGAATACAAAGCCATTGTCAGGTAGATGTGTTATGAATTTTTTTTCTAGAATTGCCTTTTCGTTTTTTTCAATGGTGTTTTTAAAAAGCAGTAGTCTTAAATTTTGATAGACTTTAGTTTATCAATTGTTTTCCTTGTCTTATTTTTTCCCCTCAAGAAATCTTTGCGTAACTCAGTGCTACAAAGGTTTTCTCTTGTGTGTTCTTGTGAAAGTTTTGTAATTTTAGTGTTACGTTTTTAGACCTATAATCTATTTCAAGTTAATTTTTCTGAATGATATGTGGTAAATGTTGAGGGTAATTTTTCCCGCAGTTGAATATCCGGTTTTCCTAACATCATTTGTTGTGAAGGCTACTTATACTTTTACCATTGAATAACCTTGGCTTCTTGGTCAAACACTAATTAACCAGCTCAAGTATTCATTTATTAATTCCCTTTTCTTCTCCTTTGATTTTTAAGTCTGTCCTAATGCCAGTTTCACATGGATTTTGATTAATATAAATTTTTAATAATTATTGAACACAGTGCTAGGCTCCAACTGTGCTCTTTTTCAAGATTGTTTTGGCTATTCTAGGTGTTTTGAAGGTTTTTTTGATTTTGTTTTTTTAAGTGGAAGCATTAAGAAAACTTATTTATTCATTTGGCCATGCTGGATCTCAGTTGTGGCATGTAGAATCTGTGATATTTGTTGCCGCATGTGGCAATCTTTAGTTGTGGCATGTAGGATTTTATATAAATTTTAGAGTAGCTTGTCAGTTTTTCCAAACCAAAAAGCTTGCTAGGATTAAGAAGAGAACTGTGTGAATCTTTTGATCAGTTTTGGAGGAATGACTGGTCTAACAACATCGAATCTTTCAATCCATGAAAATCAGCACATCTTTCTATTTATTTAGGTCTTCTTTAAACTGTATGCAGGTCTTGCATATAGTTTAGATTTACCTCTATATGTCTCATATTTATGATATTATTATAAATGGTATTTTAAAAATTCTCCTGCTGGTACATAGAAGTAAAATTTATGACTGTTTTCTTAATGTGGTCTCCTACCCTGTGACCTTTCTATTTTTGTAGATTTCTTCAAGATTCTTCGTATGTATGACCAGGCCACCTATAACTAAAGACATTTACTTCTCCCTTCCCAATATTTTTGCCTTTTGTTTCTTAACCTTATAACACTGCTGTGACCTCTAGTGAATTTTGGTTGAAAATGTTGAGAGTAGATATTTTTGCCTTGTTTTCAAATGTAGAGAGAAACATTCAATCATTATTATTATGGATGATGTTGAAGTAGGTTTTTCATAGATGTTGTTTGCTTGAGAAATTTCCTTCTAATCTTAGTTTGTTGAGAGTTTCTTTTTTTCTTATCACAAATGAGTTTTGACTTTTGTCAGATGTTTTTTTCTGTATGGATTGAGTTGACTATGCTCCGCCACCACCCCCTTTTCTTCTGTTGATATGGTGAGTTGCACTGATTAATTTTGAGTCTTAAAGGAGCTTATAATTCTTAGGATTGGCTGACTGGTACCTCCTATTTTAAATTCCTACCATGGTCTTGACCCCCTTTTAAAATTAGCTATAAGGTGACTTTTTTTTTAAGACCCTAAAATTGCACACACAATCTGAAATGATACCACTTGATATGAAAGAGACAAGGTTGAGTTAACTCAGTTTTCTCATCATCCCCACAGCACCCTATTATTTTTTAGCCTGTAAATTTTATAACAGATT
Organism: Madoqua kirkii; assembly: GCA_006408675.1. NCBI lineage: Eukaryota > Metazoa > Chordata > Mammalia > Artiodactyla > Bovidae > Madoqua > Madoqua kirkii. The sequence goes on along the minus strand of SJYC01141518.1, from coordinate 18,796 downwards.
GCAAAGGTTACTTTCCTGTCCTATCTTAGTATCTTCCTCCACTAGATTTAAATTTTCTAAGAGCTGATACTTAATGTTTCTCATTTTGATGCAAAATCATGATAATATGGAGAGGAATAATAGCTATGAAGAGATGTGTTGCCTCTATTACTTCTAATTCCCCCCAGACCCTACTAGCTTACCCTTCTTTGCCCATTTAACAGATCCCAGGTCACCTAGCTGGTGGGCACAGATCCATAATTTGACGCTTGTTCTCTTTCTTCCTTGTTGCAGAATCTCTTACATGATAGGCTATTAAGTGATTGTTGGCTGATTGGCAGAATGAGTAAATGAATGAATGAATGAATGAATGAAAGTAACTTTCCCTTCTTTTTTTCATGAATGGAGCAGGTCCACCTAATCAGAAAAAAAATCAGCTTGGAGACTGGCCTGTTGGCAAGGCATGAGGGAGGGGGAAGGGAAGGGGAGGGAGCTCTTGCTAAAAAAGAGAAAAGGAAGTGTAAACTATAAATTTAATTGACAGGGTTGCATCTCTGCGGTTAGACGTTGGGCACTTCATCTTGGCATGGCTATTATATAGCAGGAGGATGGAGAAAGGCCGGAAAGTATTGCTTCCTATTACATAACTCTTACTCTGTGCCTGACAGCATTTCTGATAATGAGAACAGAAAGTACGCCTCTCTCCAAGGGAAAGGCTTTCAAGCTCCTTGAAATGGAATTAGTCTGGTCTTGAGCCGTTTAGAGCGTTAGAGAAGCCACTGATTTCCTCAGGCTGTCTCCCTGGCTCCGTGTCTCTGCATGCCCCGCCCCCCCTCCCCGGGAAGTGTGTTATATTCACATTCCTTACAATCACTCTTAAGATCTCCTAAACATGTGGTCCTGTAGAACCCCAAAGAGGGGTTTCTAGTGGAGAAGGCGCTTGCATGTTTAAGTTTTTTCCCCTGGGTCAAATTGGCCCTAGCTCAGCTGGGCCATGGATAGTTTTTGTTTCCTCAGTTTGGTGTTTTGATGATAAGAAACAGGAACAGTCTTCGAATGGTTCCTACTCATCTGGTCTGCGTGTTTCATAATGCTGTGTGATACAAGAGGGTGTGCTTGGGAGCTCTGTTGCGGCCTCTTAGCAGATGGCTCTGAGTTGAGTCACCTTGAAGTCAGTTAGGGTCAATCTTCAGAGCACCCAGCCTATCGTGCTTTGTGTTTGCACTGCTGCCTTTTGACCTATGCTCAAGCTGAAGCTCCAATCTTCTGGCCACCTGATGCCAAGAACTGACTCATTGGAAAAGACCCTGATGTGGGAGAGATTGAAGGTGCGAGGAGAAGGGGACGACTGAGGAGATGGTCGGATGGCATCACCGACTTGATGGACTTGAATTTGAGTAAACTCTGGGAGTTGGTGATGGACAGGGAGACCTGGCGTGCTGCAGTCCATGGGGCTGCAGAGAGTCGGACACGACTGAGAAACTGAACTGAACTGAACTTTTGACCTATGAAGACTGTTCACTGCCCGGCAGTTATTCTGGGTGGATACATCAAGCCAGATGAACCCAGGCTGGAATCCTTCATTGTCTTTCCCCATTTGTGCAAGCCTCCAGCAACTTCCAGTGGCTCCACCATCTTTACCATCTCTCTGGAATCCAACCCTATCTTCCGCCCATCCCTGCTGCCTCCATCTGCCAGCCCCCTCCCTGGTTTTGCTCCTTTCACTTTTGCGTCTCTAGAAGATCCCCTGGAGAAGGAAATGGCAATCCACTCCAGTATTCTTGCCTGGAGAATCCCATGGATGGAGAAGCTTAGTAGGTTACAGTCCACGGGTCGCAAAGAGTCAGACACGACTGAGCGACTTCACCTTAGTGTTGATTTACCAAGCCACGGCTGGAGTTAATCTTTTCAAACTTGGACATTAAAGCATGCCATAATGCTGCTAAAGTGAAACTGTTAGTCGCTAAGTTGTGACTGAATCTTTGCAATTCCAGGGACTGTAGCCTACCAGGTTCCTCTTGTCCATGGGATTCTCCAGGCAAGTGGAGTGGGTTGCCATTTCTTTTTCCAGTCTATCTTCCCAACCCAGGGATGGAACCTGGGTCTCATGCACTGCAGGCAGATTCTTTACCATCTAAGCCACCAGGGAAGCCCCATATTGCTGCTGAGATTCTTCCAAACCCTTTCCATCCCAGTTGGAAGATCCCACCTCTTCCACATGCCCTTAATGTGCCTGGGGTCTGATCCTGTTCACCCTTTGACATTATCCGCTACCACCTTGTTCCAGACATCTTGGACTTTCTGTTCCCGACATCTTGGACTTTCTGTTCCTGACATCTTGGACTTTCTGTTCCCCAGATACACTTTGTCTCAGGCTATTTGTTCAAGCTCTTCCTACTGCTTGCAAAACTTCTCAGGATCCTGGCGTGGCTGGCTCATCAGCATGCTGGCCTCACCTCAAATGTCTTATTTTCCCGTGCTGCTCAATATACAGCACTCTCTATCTTATTGACTTTACTGCTTTTTTCTATCCAGAGAATCTGCCTTATCTCCAGATTTTTTATTCCTCTCCATGTATTTCCATGTTTATTGTCTTTCTCAGGGGCTGGCAAAGTACTGTGGGTCAAATCAATCCTGCCTATTTTTTATAAATAAAGTTTTATTGGAACACAGCCATGCCCATTTGTTTACATATTTCTAGTGGCTGCTTTGGCTCTGTGAGTGCAGAGCTGGAATTGTGACAAACTCGTTGGCCCCAAAGCCTAAAAGATTTAATTCCTGGCCCTCCGCAGAAGGCTTTGTGGACCCCTGCTCTTTCCCCCTACCTGCTTTGTGCACTGCTGTTTCCTGGGAAGTTCCAGGTATATGGTGGTTCTCAGTAAGCATTCATCAGACGAATTTAATGAGTGAGGGAACACAGGTTGTTGTGGCTGGTTTTGACCCTGAGTGCGTATGTCTCAAACCCATACATCTTTCAGGCAAAAGAATTAATAGTACCACTTGTGTGTGCATGCGTGTGCACAAACACACAGCTTCTCAGGTGACTCAGTAGTAAAGAACCCACACGTCAATGCAGGAGGCACAGGAGACATGGGTTTGATCCCTAGACTGGAAAGATCCTCTAGAGAAGGAAATGGTAACCCACTAGCGAATTCTTGCCTGGGAAATCCCATGGACAGAGGGGTTTGGTGGGCTACAGTCCATGGGGTTGGAAAGAGTCAGGCACAACTTAGTGACTAAACAAACACACACACACAACACACACACACATGAATACATATTTGAGTATCTGGGGGTGAGACACCAAGGAGGCAAAATAGACCAAAGGGAGCTTTTGCACCCACGCAAATCATCATCCCAAGCGTGGTTCTGTCATTTAGTCCCTGCATGACTTCAGAAGAAGTATTCAACTCCTTGTGCTTTAGTCTCTTCATCATGAAAGAGGAGAAAGGGATGCCTACCTTTTCTGGTCCTAGTGAGCAGTTTATAGATAACACTGGCTGGCTTTAGATGCACAAGCAAGTCTGCGGAGTGCATAGCAGACTGTGCTTAGCTTTCTTGAAGGTGTTTGAAAGGATTTCAGTAGAAGGGAGTCAAAGCACTACACTGACATTTTGGCAGTTCAGTTCCCTTCGGTCAGTGGGCCCAGTGGACGCTTATCAAGTGCCTCCTGCCTCCCAGGCACTGTGCTGTTTCAGGAATGTAGACACTATTCAAGAAGAGCTTGTGTGTATGTGTTAGTCACTTATGTCCAACTCTGTGTGATGCCATGGACTGTAGCCCACCAGGCTCCTCTGTCCATGGGATTCTCCAGGCAAGAATACTGGAGTGGGTGCCATGCCCTTCTCCAGGGGATCTTCCCGACCCAGGGATTGAACCCAAGTCTCCTGCATTGCAGGTAGATTCTTTACCATCTGAGCCACCAGGGAAGCGTAACAGCTCTCAAATTCATGGGTACCTAGTATGCACAAGGCCAAGCGCTACATGCTAGGGAATGCAGAGACCAACAAGGCACGTTCCCACCCTTGCAGGCCTTCCAACCTTGTAGAAGAGATCAGAGGAGTTCACCTACCACACCTTAGCAGTGGAAGGTTCTTAGAACTACAAGATATACACAGACACCAAAGAAGATTACAGAAGGGGCTAGGACCACATCAGGTCTATTTTTAGATTCTGACAGAGAGGCCTGCACTACTGTTGGTCTTTTTTCTTTAGATAATTTCCATTTTCCTCTGAATTTATTTTACTTGTTTTAATTTTTAAGACTTTTGTCGATGTAGACCATTTTTAAAGTCTTTATTGAGTTAGTTACAATATTGCTGCTGTTTTATGTTTTGTTTTTTTTTTCAGCCACAAAGCATGTGGAATCTTGACTCCCTGACCAGGGATTGAAGCCAAAGCCCCTGCACTGGAAGGGGAAGCCTTAACCACTGGTCTGTCTGGGAAGTTCCTTCATTTTTTTCTTTATAACATAATCTGATCCAATTTGGTTTTGTTAGAGGCTGGACAAATGTACCTTCGGGGGCTTTTTAGGGGCTTGAATCAGGAGGAGGAGTTTTCTTTTCTCTGTGTAAAAGTCAAGACCAAATACTTTGGGTTGCAAGAGATAGAAACCCAACTCCAACAATTTTAGGCTGGAAAGTTAGGGGCAGCACATGTGTATTAAGGCCAAAGAGAAATGAAATGTCACTAGGCTTTGCCCTCCACGTTTTATCTCTCTCTCTTGGTGAGTTCATCATCTCCTGCTCCAGCCTGGCTCTTCCAACTGGTAAAGGAACAGGGCACTTAGTGTGCCCACTTTCTATCATGTAGAGCCACAGAGATTCTGTTTCCTGGTTCTCTAGTTGTCAAATACCAGGAAAGGGCTCTGATTGGCCCAGCCTACGTCAGCTGCAGTCAACTATCCATTTCGTAAAATGAATCAGTTGACCTGCTTCTTAAAATTAACCTGTAGACTCCTGTTCGACTCAAATGTCACATTCAAATGGGGAAGAGGAGAGGTTCTCAGTGTAATGAATTGCTTATCTGATTTAAAAAGCAGTGCATGTTCACTCTAGACAAATTAGAAAATGGAATTTCAAAAGTTTGTGTGTGCTCCATTCCTCAGTCTCGACCCCAAGGACTGTAACCCTCCAGGCTCCTCTGTCCATGGGGTTATCCAGGCCAGAATACTGGAGTTGGTTGCCATTTCCTCCTCCAGATAAACAGTATTAGATTGGCCAAAAAGATCATTCAGATTTTTCCTTAAAACAATCCAAGCTTTTTGGCCAACCCAATTCAAAGAAGTATACTATTCAGAAACAGCTGCAAAGATAGTTCTTAAACAACAACAACAACAACAACAAACTTTTTATTTTGGACTAATTTCAGATTTATAAACAAATTGTAAAAATAAAACGAATTTTTTTAGACCCTTCACCTGACTCCCTCTAATGCTAGTGTCTTATATAATCATGGTGCACTTGTTACACTGAAGTGAAGTGAAGTGAAGTCGATCAGTCGTGTCCGACTCTTTGCGACCTCATGGACTGTAACCTACCAGGCTCCACCCTCTATGGGATTCTCCAGGCAAGAGTGCTGGAGTGGGTTGCCAAGATGTTAAAATAGTTTAATACTGTTAACTCAAGATATTTTTCTGAATTTCAACATTTTTTTCTATGAGTGCACTTTTTCTGTCTCAGGTTCTAGTCCTGGATAGTATGCTGTCTATAGTCTTCACATTTTAGTCTCTCTTTATCTATGACAGCTTCTTAGTCTTTTCGTGCTTTTCATGACCACAACAGATTTTAGGAGTATGAATCAAGTATTTGTAGACTGTCCCTTGGCTTGATTTGTCTGATGCTTTTTTCTCATGATTAGTTGGGATTATAGGTTTTGGAAAGAATGCCACAGAGGTGAAATGCCCTTGTCATTATGGCATTTCAGGGTTATAGGCAATCAGCATGACTCATTCTTTCTTAAAAACACTTATCTAAAAAAAACTTATTGAAGTGTATTTGATTTATAATGTGTTAGTTTTAAGTGTGCAGCAAAGGGATTCAGTTATGCATATATATCCTTTTTTAGATTCTTTCTGATTATAGGCTATTACAAGATATTGAGTTCCCAGTTCTATAGTTGTGTCTATACAAAATACATAGTTCCCTTCTTGGTTATCTATTTTATATACAGTAGTGTGTACATGTTCATTCCAAACTCCTGATTCCCCCCCACCCCTCTTTGGTAACCTTAATTTTGTTTTCAGTGTCTATGAGTACATGATGTATTTTTTTTTTAAAGATAAAAGATTTTATTGTCTTATCCAGATAACTCACCATTTTCTGGCTACTGACCTTCAGACTTGACATTCTCATCTACCTTTCTCTTTTCATCATTATGGAAGAAGCATCGGCCCTTTGGATTCCATCCACCCATCCCTACCTTCAGAGACTTTGTTACTGAGTTCACTGAAGGCATGTCCACGGTTAATCACCATCAGCTTGTTTTACTTGCCTAGTTTCTTCCCACCTCCTTTTGCTCCTTAGAGTCTACTTTGTTAATCCTTTACAAGATGACAAGTGACATGACTTATTCTTGATCAAAAATTTCTTCACTGTAAGTTGCTCTCTCTCTGTCCATACACTATTCTTTGGAAGTGAGCCCCTAAGCCCAGCCCACGCACAAAGAAAGAACAATTAAGCCCCACCTCCTAAAGTGGGGATGACCTACATATTAATATATTAGCAAAGGTAGTTCTAGTGCAAATTTTTCTTCACCAAAAAGGAATCATACACGTGACTTTTTGTGTGTATGATTTTCTACAATCTGCCATTTTCCTTTTAAGAATAATAGCCTGAAAGGATTTTTCACGTGAATAGTCCCACATGGCATGACTTTCAGCAGTTCAGTATCAAGTTGTCTGCATATAGCAGAGTTTAATCCATCTGTTAGCTTGGCCATTTTAAAGTGTTTCCAATTATTTTTCCTGGATGTGATGAAAATCACTGCTATTAACATCCTTCTAGCTAAATCTTTGTATGGTTATGTTTTTCTAGGTAAACATCTAATTAAAATAGATGTATCAAAGCATATGCATGTTTTGAAATTCAGGGCTATATGTTGTCAGAATGCCCCCTAGAAAAGTTACATTGCCATTACCTGCTACATGCTGCTGATTTCTCCTGAGCATGCTTGCTGGGGGCCAGCTAGGGAGACTGTGCTGAGCAGATGTGTGCTGGGCTGCCCTTATGAAGGGGCAACTTGAAAGAGAAGAGTTGAAAGGGATGCTGCACCCTGTTCCTCATTTACCAAACCTGAGATTTTTTATTAAGGCTCAAGGTAGAACCTCCTTATCAAGAATGACAGCCCCACAACTTATGTATAATTTAAAAAGTCTTATTAAAATATGTTGCAAAACACATAGAAAAAGATGCACAAAACAAAGATATAAAAAATTTAAAAGTGGACAAATATACATACACACACATATACACACAAACATATATTTAAAACTTTATCTATACCAGTGGTTATTAGGAATGGGAAAATCAATTTCTTATGCTGAGTATTTGTGTCCACATATTCTATTACCAGCATTCTAGAAGTCTACCCTGAATCCCTTCCAGATTATCAACTTCCCTTTCCCTGGAGGCAACTATTATTCTGTCTTTAATGTTAATCTTGTCCTGTGGCTCTGTATTTTTAAAGTTATAAATGAAATGCCTGCTCACGGCAAGATAAACAATATGGAAATTTACCAAGCGACCATGTGAAATTTTCCTCAGCTCCCATCTTCTTCCCAGGGGTAGCAGCTATTAACAGGGTGGTTTAGTACATCCTTTTAGATCATAGAAGTCAATAGAACTTTCTGCAATGAAGGCCTATTCCATTTCAGACTGTTTGATGCAGTAAGAGTGGAGGATATGTTAAATAATGGACATTTGAGATGTGGCTGGTGTGACTGAAGAACTGAATTTTAAATTTTATTTCATCTGAATTTAAGGCTTAGTAGGTGCAAGCGGCTAGTGGCCACCATATTGGACGACACAGTAGTATATTTTTGAAGTACTTTCTTACCTGCTGACATACTACATCCTCTCAATACCTTGTGTGCATGCATGTCTCAGTATCTCACACGTGAGGAAACGAACATCATAGAGATGTGAGATGAAGGCTAGCCCAGGCCCCTCAGCTAGCAGTGAAAGAGGTCCCTTGATGATGTCATGCATATTGCCCTTTCCACACTGCCCTTCTAGACATAATCAACACCGCTACAAAGGCCACTGTATGTACGATTTTTTTTAAGCATCTCTCTCAGTCTGTGATCTCAGAATTTGACCTGCCTACTGAAGGTTCTATGTGGTTTGGTTTTAAAAAGTGTGGGGTAAGTGTGATACTTTCTTCTGCCAATGACCTTTATCCTCTGGGTCTATATTTCCATGAGCTGTTTTTCAAAGCTACAGTGTGTATAGACTTGTGTTATCACCAAAAGGATCTTACTTTTAAAAATAATCAACATCTCCTTTATTCTTTTGAGACAGAAGAATAAAAACAAAAAGGAGTGAAGTTCCTGTTTGAGCATGAATTTAATGGTAGATTTAAAAATCATGGCTTATGACCTTTTAAATTTATTGTCGTTGGATTTACATTGAAAAAACTTGGATCAGTGGTTTCCAGATGTGAGTCCTGGTCCTGGCTGCGCCCTGGTAGCATGTGGGGGTCACCTGGTGAATTATACATTTAGCAACTGCTTAGGGGAGCCGCACTTAATATTTTTACATTCTATTTGGGGAATAATTTCTGTTACTCCTATCACACAATTGAAATTGCCTCATTGGGAAATAAGACAGATGTGGTATAACACTTACCTTTACCTTGGCTTTTTGAAAAATCACTCTCCCGAGCAGGTACTGAAATTGTGTTCAGTTGAAAGATAGAGAAAAGGAAGGGAAGAAGGAAAGGAGGAAGATGGCAGGGAGGAAGGGAGGAAACAGCACCCTAGTGACCAGTTGTTTGCTTTCCATATCTTCTGTTCTGTTCAGTTGTGTCTGACTCTTTGTGACCCCATGAACCACAGCACGCCAGGTTCTCTGTTCATCATCAACTCCCAGAGCTTACTTAAACTCATGTTCATTGAGTCAGTGATGCCATCCAACCATCTCATCCTCTGTTGTCCCCTTCTTCTCACGCCTTCAATCTTTCCCACCATCAGGGTCTTTTCCAATGAGTCAGTTCTTTGCATCAGGTGGCCAAATGATTGGACTTTCAGCTTCCTCATCAGTCCTCCCAATGAATATTCAGGACTGATTTCCTTTAGGATGGACTGGTTTGATCTCCTTGCAGTCCAAGGGACTCTCAAGAGGCTTCTCCAACACCACAGTACAAAAGCAGCAATTTTTTGACACTCAGCTTTTCTTATGGTCCAACTCTCACATCCATACATGACTACTGAAAAAAACCACAGCTTTGACTAGATGGACCTTTGCTGGCAAAGTAATGTCTCTGCTTTTTAAGATGCTGTCTAGGTTGGTCATAGCTTTTGTTCCAAGTAACAAGTGTCTTTTAATGTCTTGGCTGCAGTCACCATCTGCAGTGATTTTGGAGCCCAAGAAAATAAAGTCTGCCACTGTTTCCACTGTTTCCCCATCTATTTGCCATGAAATGATGGGACCAGATGCCATGATCTTTGTTTTTTTGAATGTTGAATTTTAAGCCAACTTTTTCACGCTCCTCTTCCACTTTCATCAAGAGGCTCCTTAGTTCCTCTTTAGTTCTTCATAAGAGTGGTGTCATCTGAGTATCTGAGATTATTGATATTTCTCCTGGCAGTCTTGATTCCACCTTGTAATTCATCCAGCCCAGCATTTCTTATGATGTATTCTGCATATAAGTTAAAAAAGCAGGGTGACAATATACAGCTTTGATGTACTTCTTCCCCAATTTGGAACCAGTCTGTTGTTCATGTCTGGTTCTAATGTTGCTTTTTGATCTGTATACAGATTTCTCAGCAGGCAGGTAAAGTGGTCTGGTATTCCCATCTCTTGAAGAATTTTCAGTTTGTTGTGATCCACACAGTCAAAGGTTTAACATAGTCAATGAAGAAGTAGATGTTTTTCTGGAACTCTCTTGCTTTTTCAGTGATCCAACAGATGTTTGCAATTGGATCTCTGGATCCTCTGCTTTTTCTAAAACCAGCTTGAACATCTGGAAGTTCATGGTTCACATACTGTTGAAGCCTTACTTGGAGAATTTTAAGCATTACTTTTCTAGTGTGTGAGATGAGTGCAATTGTGTGGTAGTTTGAACATTCTTTCACATTGCCTTTGGGATTGGAATGAAAACAAATCTCTTCCAGTCCTGTGGCCACTGCTGAATTTTCCAGATTTGCTGGCATATTAAGTGCAGCACTTTCACAGCATCATCTTTCAGGATTTGAAGTAGCTCAACTGGAATTCCATCACCTCCACTAGCTTTGTTTGTAGTAATGTTTTCTAAGGCCCACTTGACTTCACATTCCAGGATGTCTGGCTTTAGGTGAGTGATCACACCATCATGGTTATCTGGGTCATGAAGATCTTTTTTGTACAGTTCCTCTGTGTATTCCTGCCACCTCTTCTTAATATCTTCTGCTTCTGTTAGGTCTATACTGTTTCTGTTCTTATTGTGCACATCTTTGCATGAAAGGTTCCCTTGGTGTCTCTCATTCTCTTGAAGAGATCTCTCATCTTTCCCATTCTATTGTTTTCCTCTGTTTCTTTGCTTTGATCACTAAGGAAGGCTTTCTTATCTCTCCTTGCTATTCTTTGGAACTCTGCTTTCAGATGCTTATATCTTTCCTTTTCTCCTTTGCCTTTAGCTTCTCTTCCTTTCTCAGCTATTTGTAAGGCCTCCCCAGGCAACCATTTTGCCTTTTTGCATTTATTTCTCTTGGGGATGGTATTGATCACTGCCTCCTGTACAATGTTGCAAATCTCTGTCAATAGTTCTTCAGGCACTCTATCAGATCTAATCCCTTAAATCTATTCGTCACTTCCACTGTTCCAATTCGGGAAAGGAGTATGTCAAGGCTGTATATTGTCACCCTGCTTATTTAATTTACATGCAGAGTACATCATGAGAAATGTCGAACTGGATGAAATGTCTCCCAGATTGCTGGGAGAAATATCAATAATCTCAGATATGCAGATGACACCGCCTTTATGGCAGAAAGCAAAGAGGGAACTAAAGAGCCTCTAGATGAAAGTGAAAGAGGAGAGTGAAAAAGTTGGCTGAAAATCAACATTCAGAAAACTAAGATCATGGCATCCAGCCCCATCATTTCACAGTAAATAGATGGAGACACAATGGAAACAGTGACAGACTTTATTTTCTTGGGCTCCAAAATCACTGCAGATGGTGACTGCAGCCATGAAATTAAAAGACACTTGTTACTTGGAAGAAAATCTATAACCCGCCTAGACAGCATATTAAAAAGCAGAGACATTGCTTTACTGACATGGTTCATGTAGTCAAAGCTATGGTTTTTCCAGTAGTCATGTATGGATGTGAGAGTTGGACTAGCTGAGCAGTGAAGAATTGATGCTTTTGAACTGTGGTGTTGGAGAAGACTCTTGAGAGTCCCTTGGACTGCAAGGAGATCAAACCAGTCCATCCTAAAATAACCAGTCCTGAATATTCGTTGGAAGGATTGATGCTGAAGCTGAAACTCCAATCCACTGGCCACCTGATGTGAAGAACTGACTCATTGGAAAAGACCCTGATGGTGGGAAAGATTGAAGGCATGAGGAAAAGGGGACTACAGAGGATGAGATCATTGAATGGCATCACTGACCCAATGGACATGAGTTTGAGTAAGCTCTGGGAATTGATGGACAGGGAAGCCTGGCGTGCTACAGTCCGTGGGGTTGCAAAGAGTCAGACATGACGGAGCAACTGAACTGAATTGACTGTATTTGTCACTTCCACTGTAAGGGATTTGACTTAGGTCATACTTGAATGGTCTAGTGGTTTCCCCTACTTTTTTCAATTTAAGTCTGAATTTTGCAATAAGGAGTTTATGATCTGAGCCACAGTCAACTCCCGGTCTTGTTTATACAGACTGTATAGAGCTTTTCTGTCTTTGGCTGCAAAGAAAATAATCAATTTGATTTTAGTATTGACCATCAGGTGATATCCATGTGTACAGCTGTCTCTTATGTTGTTGGAAGAGGGTGTTTGCTATGACCAGTGCATTTTCTTCACAAAACTCTGTTAGCCTTTGCCCTGCTTCATTTTGTACTTCAGGGCCAAACTTGCTTCTTATTGTATCTCTTGACTTCCTACTTTTGCGTTCCAGTTCCCTATGATGAAAAGGACATCTTTTTTTTGGTGTTAGTTCCAGAAGGTCTTGTAGGTCTTCATAGAACTGTTCAACTTCAGCTTCTTTGGCATTACTGGTTGGGGCATAAACTTGGATTACTGTGATATTGAATGGTTTGCCTTGGAAATGAACAGAGATCATTCTGTCATTTTTGAGATTTCATCGAAGTAGTGAATTTTAGACTCTTTTGTTGACTATGAGGACTACTCCATTTCTTCTAAGCTTAGAAGACATGGGTATCTTGTCTCATGCGTATTCCATATCTCATCTCATGCTTATTCCTTCCAACAACTGGGTAAGAGTGATACTGTTGAAGAACCTGAGATCAGAGAGGTTAAGCAACTTGCTGAAGGCCACACAGTGGCCATGTAGTGGTGTTTTTGTTCTTGAGGGAACTCACAAAGCTGGAATCCAGATTCCCAGATTATGGCTTGCATTCTGAAGAGTGTTAAGAATGGTGAAATCAGGGTCTTTGCTGAGTACCTGAGTTCCAAGGGAAGTCCCACAGATGACTTGAGAAAGACAAAGATCTTGGATCCATTCCTGCAGCTCTTTTTCTTTCTGACATTAAGCCAATCTCAAACCAGGTTCCTGGGCTGACATTCTCATGCATATGGATTTAGAGAAGGAGCGGCTTTCTTGGCTGGCCTAGAAAGTATGTTAATTTCATTGAGACCCGCTCAACAACATGGAAGGACTTTCCTTTGAATCATTTAATCTTATCTTTTGTCTGACTTGAGAATGGGCATCACCTCTCTCTTCTCTTCCCTCCCATCACACTCTTTGTGGCAGGCAATCAGGCCAGGAGGGGAGACAACGCTGGCCCACCGAGCTTGGGAAAGGACATAAAGGAGGACTTTGCTGGAGGTGACCCAGCCTTGGGGTCTCCTGAACTCTGATGCTTAATCCCTTGGAATGACCTGTGATGGAGAGTCTTTGTGAAGCTGATGAAGGGAAGTGGGCTTGGGGAAGGGCCTGTCTTCCTCACCCTTAGTTCTCAGAGGGGCTAGGGTTGTTTCTAGTGAGTAGGTGGGGTGAACAGTCAGCTGGATGACTGCTGCCCATCAAGAAGATGGGGTGCCTAGCGAGGCCTCAGTGTTCCCAGAGCTTTCCTCTCCCCACCCCTTTAGGACACTCCCACTCTTCCACCCTGGACCCTTCCTTTGCAAGAAGCTATTGGAAGTGACACTTCAGTTCTACAGCTTGTCACATGGCTCAAGATCATAATCCAGACCAAGAAGGGATCAGAAATCAGTGACTTAGTTAGAAAAATTAAAACAGGATAAAATAGAAAAGAGCAGACTTTTGAGATCGTATCATAATGTTTGAAGGAGCAGTATACCATCACGCTGGGCTTCAAACCCAGATGTCATCTTGCTGAGACTCAGGTCTCTGAGTTTGTAGTGAGAATTTGAGTTAAAAATTGCCAGTGGTGGCTACTAGAATGAATCCAAGTAACCAACTAGTCTTCATTTCTTAAGTTGGCTACGCCGAGTTTTCACTGCAGCTTGTGGGATCTTTAGTTGCAGCATGTGGGATTTAGTTTCCTGACCAGGGATCGAACCTGGGCCCCCTGCATTGGAAGTGTGAAGTCTTAGCCACTGGACCACGAAGAAAGTCCCTAATCCCTCATTTCTTGAATGAAGGAAAGCGAGTTCCAGCGAGGGGAAGCAAATGGTGAAGGTTGCACTGCAAATTAATAGCAGAGCTAAGCTGACAACACCTTACTCAATAAAATCAAAGTGGTATTAAAGGAGGTCTGTAATCAAAGTCCATTTTTATGTTAAAAACTGGATTTGTGACATGTACAAATTAGGAGATAGTGTCACAGGCATCTGAGAGAGATGAAAAATGATTATACTTTCCCTTTGGAATATTGTGATCATATTTCTAGATGGCGTCTGCTTTGGAGCAGAAATGAAAAACCATAAGTTTTTAACCCAAGAGCTGACGTGCTGGATAGTTATTACTGCTTAAGCATGGAGCATGGTTAGAGACTACTTCTTTTTCTGGGAGGATAAAAAAGGAATGGGAAGAAAGCTTGAATGACAGCTAGGAAGGAGCTGATTATTCTTGGAGACTAAGGCCACTAAAGTTAAGAATCTCCTTTATTTTTTTTTTTAAGGATCTCTGTTGTGATTAGAAATGAATTCAGTATGGTTTCTTTAATTGAATTCTTGGCTGGTTTGATTTGGTGCAGGGGTTCTGACATTCTCTGTAACGAGTCAGATACTTTGCTCTGTCTGAGGATATCAGAGACTTTTCTTCAGTACAATGATTATTAGTGCAGCCATTAATTAATATATACATTAATAGAACTACTCATAAAATTGGCAATGCCTAGCTCTTGCATGGTCTCTTGGAATTCTTGTGAAGCTTTGAAGAGAGAGGTCTTTTTATGAGGTGCATTTTTTAGATGAAGAAATCAATGCTCAGAGGTACCTTGTCAAGCCCTAGTAAACTATTCAATAATGTACAGATCATGGCTCATATTCCAGATCTGATACCTGGAGTTTACTGCTAGAATTTTCATTTGTTCCGTTACTTATCCCTTCATTATATTTACTTATCAATCAGAAACGTAGTCTAACATACTGTGGAATTTCCCAACATGTGTTCTGCTAAATACTTGTCCTGAAAGGTATTCTATGATGCATGGGCTCTGAGGTCCTATAGTATATAAATGCCTCATTGCAATTTGTAGTATGGTCTTTTATGTTTAAGACTCTGAGAAGTACTGCAGGAGAGAAACTTGTCTAAAGTTATCTGAGCAAGACTTTTACAAGGTTTGGATGTAACTCTGCAGTCCTGTGTTGACTAACATCTATTAATATCCATGAAGCATGTGATGAGAGATGCTGATCTTGTGTTTTTAAAGCAAAGCTCTGAAGTCAGACAGTTCTGCCCCTTACCTGGTGAACTTAAGTTTTCTCATTTGCAAAATGAGGTGATTAGTCACTATCTAGAATGTTGTTTTGAGGATCCAGTAAGAGAATCCACATAAAGGGTCAATTGTTTCTTCACTCTGTCCTTTCATTCATTCGGTCATTTATTCAGAAACTCAGTACATATTTATTGAGTGCTGAAATACACAAATCTTGCTGGTTGGAAATAGCCTGAGTTTCTTGTTTTCCTTGCTGCTGTGAGCTGGGCTTTGGCCTTCAATACGTGGAAAAGTTCAAAATATACCTCTTGCAACTCTTTTCCTCATAACTGTGCTTTCAGAAACAATGACAAGTGATTCCAAGGCCTCCCTTGACTTTGTGTGGGCCATGGGAAATCAGGTTTGCGGTCTCTTATAAAGCATGTAGGCTCTGTGCAGGGCCCTGGCTTGGTGGAGAGTAAAACGCAAAACTTCTAGAGCTGGGACCACAGAAGCAAGGAGCCAGGTGAACCCACAGCATCATCCAATGACAGGTCTCTTTGGTCAGAGGCAGAAACATCCTGAAGGGCAGCTCTGCTGTGGGTCTCTTAGCTTGAAAGTTCTTGAAAGCTCAAGACTTTTGGTAGCTTTCTGTGACTGTGTGGATCACAGCAAATTGAAAATTCTTAAAAAGATGAGAATACCAGACCACCTGACCTGCCTCCTGAGAAATCTGTACGCCAGTCAAGAAGCAACAGTTACAAGTAGACTTAGAACAGACTGGCTCCAAATCTGGAAAGGAGTACATGAAGGCTGTATATTGTCACCCTGCTTATTTAACTTCTATGCAGAGTACATCATGAGAAATGCTAGACTGGATGAAGCAGAAGCTGGAATCAAGATTGCTGGGAGAAATATCAGTAAACTCAGATATGCAAATGATACATTTATGGCAGAAAGCAAAGAAGAACTAAAGAGCCTCTTGATGAAAGTGAAAGAGGAGAGTAAAAAAGTTGGCTTAAAACTCAACATTCAGAAAACTAAGATCATGGCATCCAGTCCCATCACTTCATGGGAAATAGATGGGAAAACAATGGAAACAGTGAGAGACTTTATTTTTGGGGGCTCCAAAATCACTTTAGATGGTGATTGCAGCCATGAAATTAAACGACAGCTCTTCCTTAGAAGAAAAGTTATGACCAACCTAGATTGCATATTAAAAAACAGAAACATCATTATTTTGCCAACAAAGATCTGTCTAGTCAAAGCTATGATTTTTTTCAGTAGTTATGTATGGATGTGAGAGTTGGACTGTAAAGAAAGCTGGGAGCTGAAGAACTGATGCTTTTGAACTGTGGTGTTGGAGAAGACTCTTGAGAGTCCCTTGGACAGTGAGGAGATCCAACTTGTCTATCCTAAAGAAAATCAGTCCTCAATATTCATTGGAAGGACTGATGCTGAAGCTGAAGCTCCAATCCACTGGCCTCCTGATGTGAAGAACTGACTCAAGTGAAAAGACTCTGATGCTGGGAAAGATTGAAGACAGGAGAAGGGGATGACAGAGGATGAGGTAGTTGGATGGTATCACTCACTCGATGGATGTGAGTTTGAGTAAGCTCTGGGAGTTGGTGATGGACAGGGAAGCCTGGTGTGCTGCAGCCCATGAGGTTGCAAAGAGTCAGATATGACTGACTGACTGAGCAACTGAACTGAACTGATTTTGGTGTAAACAGAATCAATTCCTGTGAGTAATTTAATGCTCTGAATCATAATGCAGAGCAAAATCCTACCAAGTAAGGAATTACCAGCAGAGTCAGTTTTGCCAAGTGCATTCTTGGTGAGAGGTTTTGTGAATTTTTAAAAAAAATATTTATTTATTTGACTGTTCTGGGTCTTAGTTCCTGCACTTGGAATCTACTTCTCTGACCAGAAATGGAACATAGGCCCCTTGTGTTGGGAGTGTGGAATCTTAGCCATTGGACCAGCAGGAAAGTCCTGAGAGGTTGTGTGTTAAACTCTTTCCTTTCATTGCTTTATTGAATTTTCACAAATGACCCAGTTATTATCCCCATTTTATGAAGAGGCCACTGAGGCACAGGGAGGCTAATGTGCTCAAGGTACATAACTACAAAGAAGTGGAGCCAGCGTTTAAATGGGGGAAGTCAGACCCCAGAGCACAGACTCTTCACCACTGTGGGCTTCTCAGTTGAACTCATTACTACCTTAAAATTACGGATGTGAAAACTGAGGCTCAGCAAGGTGAAATTATTTGACCGAGCCAGGTACCTAGGAAGTGGCAGAGCCAAAACCTGATCCCAGGTCTCTCTGGCTCCTAAGTGTTCATACTTTTGCTTTAGAACAGTTCCCCACTGCTGCCTGGTGCTACATACAGTGCCACATATGTAACACAGAACAGCTGGTTGTGCCCTTGAAATGATTCCGTGTACTATGATTCATTAGTTCCCCATTTACAGATGAGTTCACCAGAGCTGAAATAACTTGCTAAGAACACAGAGCTCTATGTGTGGGAGTTTGGGTTCTTATCTTCCCTTCATGTGTTGGCCTTCAGTCTGGAAAACTCTTTCACACTTCTCTTGCTAAGTCTTTCTCATCACCGACGTCTCAGCTCAAGTGCCACCTGTTTAGGGTGGTTTTGCTGCCCTTCAAACTAGTTCAGTACTCCCACTTTGGAGATTTCTTAGATCATCCTTTACTTTTCTTTCCCGGTGTTTACTTACCTATTTGTGTGATTATTTTATAAATTGCCTTCCCCTTAATGGTCCATACTCTGAGGCCAGAGCCCACATTAGCGGTGCTCAGTGATACCTCCAGTGTTTACACAGTGCTTAGCCTATAGCTAAAGATGGTAGCTATTGCTGTATATAACAAATATATATATATATACACACATGTCTCTGTGTATGTTTATATATAAATGATAGCATTCAATTCAGTTCAGTTCAGTTGCTCAGTCGTGTCTGACTCTTTGCCACTCCATGAATCGCAGCACGCCACGCTTCCCTGTCTATCACCAAATCCCGGAGTTCGCTCAAACTCATGTCCATCAAGTCAGTGATGCCATCCAGCCATCTCATCCTCTACTGTTCCCTTCTCCTCCTGCCCCCAGTACCTCCCAGCATCAGGGTGTTTTCCAGTGAGTCAGCTCTTCACATGAGGTGGCCAAAGTATTGGAGTTTCAGCTTTAGCATCACTCCTTCCAATGAACACCCAGGATTGATCTCCTTTAGAATGGACTGGTTGGATCTCCTTGCAGTCCAAGGGACTCTCAAGAGTCTTCTCCAACACCACAGTTCAAAAGCATCAATTCTTCAGTGCTCAGCTTTCTTCACAGTCCAAGTCTCACATCCATATATGACTACTGGAAAAACTATAGCCTTAACTAGATGGACCTTTGTTGGCAAAGTAATGTCTCTGCTTTTTAATATGCTGTCTAGGTTGGTCATAACTTTCCTTCCAAGGAGTAAGTGTCTTTTAATTTCATGGCTGCAATTACCATCTGCAGTAATTTTGGAGCCCCCCCAAATTAAGTCTGACACTGTTTCCACTGTTTCCCCATCTATTTCCCATGAAGTGATGGGACCAAATGCCATGATCTT
>SJYC01141516.1:0-53914 GCA_006408675.1 Madoqua kirkii | reverse complement strand
AGGTAAACTTTACTTTTTATTTTATTTAATTTTTACTGTGTATTGGAATATAGTTGATTTACAATACTGTATTAGTTTTAGCTGTATGGAAAAGTGAGTCCCTTGTGCAATTCATGTATCCATTCTTTTATAGATACTTTCCCCATACAGGCTATTCCAGAATATTGAGTAGAGTTCACTGTGCTATACAGTATAGTCACATGTATATGTTAATCCCAAACTCTCAGTTTATCTCCATCCCACATTTCTGCACTGGTAACCATAAGATTGTTTGAAGACTTTGAATCTGTTTCTTTTGTTAGGAAACCATTTCTGAGGAACCGGGATGAGCCACCAGCTGGAGGCAAGAGTACATTTCACCCCAGTGGAGACCATTTCACCCTATCATTTAATCCCCCTTACACACACACACACACACACACACACACACACACACACAAACTGCTTTTAAAAGCAAGATGCAGAGACTGGTGGGATTGTTGATAAATTGCTCAGCCAAGACAAGCCAGGCTCAATATTTAGTTGGGTCCCTTTAGTGTCACACCACAGCCCCTCACACTTTCATCCTTATTGACCATGGCATCAGCTGTCATAAGGCTCTAGGAAGTCAATAAAACTTTACAACCTTAGGCCAGCTAGATGTCAGAAGGGAAAAAACAGGCTTGACTCCAAGCAGCAGTCCTGAGGCAGCCCCCAGAGCAGCTGGAGGTCAGATCTCCTCCACTTGCCCTGCTCAGTCCTGGAGGCCCAAAAAGCTGCACCTTTATCCACAGCTGGATGGCCCTGTACAGCAATCACACAGCTGGCAAGAAGCTGACACTCCACTCCAGCAAGCCTCACTTCCAATCCCTGAAATGTCACTAAGGGCTTTCCAGGTGGCACTAGTTGTTAAGAACTCGCCTGCCAATACAAGAGACATAAAAGAGATGGATTTGATCCCTGGGTCAGGAAGATCCTCTAGAGGAGAAAATCGCAACCAACTCCAGTATTCTTGCTTGGGAAATCCCATGGAGAGAGGAGCGTGGAAGGCTACAGTCCATGGGGTCACAAAGAGTTGGATTCTACTGAGGTGACTTAGCACAAGCATGAGCATAAAGGCCGACAACCTTATACCCTGGGGCCACTCTCCCCTTATAAGATGGCCTTCACGCTGCCTTAAGTGTGTTTCTCACTCTCCTTTGACCCGCAGAGATTTTGGCCTGCAAAGTCAGAGATGGACTGATTGTCTCTCAAACCAAGACATGACCTTCAGGCAGCCCCCAAGGCCCAGACAAGCTCCTCACATCTAGCAGGTGGAACAGGTAAGAATTTGTCCCTCAACATCGGGCACAGTACAGATGGAGTCACCAGTCACTGGCATCAGTGATTTTCAACACCACCTGCAAGGTCTTCAGGACAGAGATCAGGAATGAGGCTCTTAGTGCTCTGGGAAAACTGGAAGAAACACTTTCAAAAAACGATTTTATGAGCCTGGTATCTTGTACGTTCTTATATCTACAAAATGGAGACATCTGTTCCTCACGACTAGCAGCAAGCTGCTGCCAAATGTGTACTTGACTGCATGTACCCCCTTCACCAAAAAAAGATATGCACTGAGCTCACACACACACACACACACACACACACACACACACACTTCTTTGGCAAAGTTCCTCAGACCTATGTGAGAGGCTGTCTCCAAGGCTATAGTCCTCATTTTGCCCCAAATAAAACTTCACTCACAGCTCTCACACTGTGTTTTTTATTAATAATCGACAACTTTTTAAAAAACTGATATAGCACTTACCAGGAATAGAAGCACCCTACACACTTTAACTCATTTGGCTCTGTTATTATCCTCTATTAAAGTGGGGAACATGAGGCACCAACAGAGTAACTTGTCCAAGAATCACACAGATTTGGCCAAACTGTGATTTGAACCCTAGTCATCAGGCTCCAGCATTGAGTTCCTAAGTGCTATACTCTGCTCACTCTCATTTTATAATTCATATCATAAACCTTCATCTTTAGCTCAAGTTCAATATTCTCTCCCCTCCAGACCAGAGAGAACTTATATTCCTCTCTTTTCCTTCCTCAGCAGACTCCTTTGATATTTCCAAACTATGTGGTGTCAAAAGGAAAATGAAGTGTGGGGGTGTTTGTGCAGACATTATCCTGTTCCCATCACATACCAGTTCTCTCAGTTGCATGGGGACAGTCAGTGCTCTCTGTGCCTGGGCAGGTCACAGAGGGGCCCCTCCCAAGGCCCAGGTGGAGCAAGGGCCAGACCTAGGGGATCACACCATTTGCTGTGAAGGCCACATGCTCAGCCATCAGGTTATGGCACACACTAATGTCCAGTCTGAAGTTCTGCCCCTTCCTACAGACCCCACAGGAGGGGAACCAGCCTCAGTGTGGACCACTCATCTTTCCCCAGAGAGAGCTTCTGCCTCCTTTCCAACCAGGCACTTACTCCTTTGCTTACCTCTTCTTTTAACTTCATTTAACTGCCTACAAAACACAAGGAAGGGTGGGAGCTGGGAGCTTTCTTCAACGTAGTTGTAGAATACCACAAACCTTTGGTTTACTACCCCCTCTTAGCCAAGAGTATTACTTTTTCATTCCTTCTCCCCTAGGAACTGGAACAAGAAGTATCCCAGAGAGAGCTTCTGCCTCCTTTCCAACCAGGCACTTACTCCTTTGCTTACCTCTTCTTTTAACTTCATTTAACTGCCTACAAAACACAAGGAAGGGTGGGAGCTGGGAGCTTTCTTCAACGTAGTTGTAGAATACCACAAACCTTTGGTTTACTACCCCCTCTTAGCCAAGAGTATTACTTTTTCATTCCTTCTCCCCTAGGAACTGAGAACAAGAAGTAAATCACCATTTTCAAATATCACCCATACCTCAGTCAGGCAAGGTGCTTGGCAAACAGTTTGAATAACATGGTAAGTTAACAACAGAAGTTGTTATCAAGTTAAATCTGACCCCCCCCCATTTAACCTCATGATGAAGGTGAAAGAGGAAAGTGAAAAAGCTGGCTTAAAACTCAACATTCAAAAAACTAAGGTCATGGCCTCTGGTCCCATCACTTCATGGCAAATAGATAGGTTTAAAAAATGGAAACAGTGACATATTTTATTTTCATGGGCCCCAAAGTCACTGTGGATGGTGATTGCAGCCACAAAATTAAAAGACACTTGATCTTTGGAAGGAAAACTATGACAAACTTAGGCAGCATATTAAAAAGTAGAGATCGCTTTCTCAACAAAGATCTGTATAGTCAAAGCTATGGTTTTTCCAGTGGTCATGTATGGATATGAGAATTGACTATAAAGAAGGCTGAGCACGAAAGAATTTGTTGTTTCAAACTGTGGTCCTGGAGAAGACTCTTGAGAGTCCTTTAGACTGCAAGGAGATCAAACCAGTCAATCCTGAAGGAACTCAGTCCTGAATATTTATCGGAAGGACTGATGCTGAAGCTAAAGCTCCAATATTCTGGCCACCTGATGCAAAGAACTGACTGATTGGAAAAGACCCTGATGCTGGGAAAGATTGAAAGCAGGAGGAGACGGATGACAGAGGATGAGATGGCTGGATGGCATCATCAACACAATGGACATAGTTTGAGCAAACTCTGAGAAATAGTGAAGGACAGGGAAGCCTCGCACTCTAAAGCCCATTCGGTCAGAAATAGTCCAACGTGACTTAGTGACTGAACAACAAGTTGTCGTTCTACTCTGAAAATTCACCATAGAGTAAATGTCGTCTGCCAAGTGAGTGTATGTCACAACAAAGATTTGGAGCGATAGACATTAAAGCCCTCAGCACGTTGCAGCTCTTGGGTCTTAGACAAATCGTGTTATAGCTCTTAGACAAATCAGTGGTACAGCCATATTTTATTTAGAAGATAGCAAGAGAATCCCTCCTCAAAACGTGAAGGCATGCCAACCCAAAGACATAAAGAGAAGAGAGTGGAGGAGTGTGCCAGCGCGTGGGAGAGAGAGAGAGAGAAAGAGAAAGAGTGCACGCAGGCAGGGGAGAGAGCGCGCTCACGCTCTTTGGCTCCTCCTTTTGTATGTTTCCCCCCCCCCAACCCGGGGGGGGGGGGGGCTGCTCTATGCAAATTGGGCTAGCCAGGAGTGTTGTTTGTTCTACCTGAGGTCTTCACTATGGTACTTGGACCTTCCTTGGACCTTCCTTTGTTCTATTTTTGCAGGCTTTTCCTTTCCTTGTCTTTTAGCCACCATTTTGGACTCCTGTTTCCTATTCTAACTACCTAACATTCCCCCCTCAAGAGATGGAAAGTCCAGTTCCTTGGGAATAGAGGCGTCGAGGTCTTTCTGGCTACTTCCTGCTGAACTGGGATGGCGAGGGGTATTGGGCCTCCCCCCCTTGCTAGTCTCAGGCCTCAGAGTCTTCATAGTGGTGTCCATCTGAGAGTAAGTGATATTTTCCATGGTCGGCTGTAGTTTTGTATCTTTGTTGAACTGGCACTGCATGTTGTAGCTTGTTGACCTGGGCAGAGACAAAACAGGTTAGACAACTGACAATACATGAAACAATCATAAGCAGCATCAATATGGCTTAACAAAGAGTAGTAGGGGCATTAGCCAATTCCAAATTTACTTCGCCAGGATGGCTCAACTCCCTCCTTGTTCAGGGATCGGAAGATTTATCTCCTGCCTGTTTTGGAGTACAGCCCCTATCAAGCTGTACTGGCTCTTTAGAGCTATCCTGAGAAATCTTATCCCCAGAAACCAGATTTTGGGGTTGCTCATTAGAATAGCGCTCATTTGTAGTTTTGAATAGGTATCTGAGATCTCCCAGGGGCTCACAGATGTATTGAGTGTCCTCTTCTGTTTTCTTCCACGGCTTGACTCATGAGTAGTGAATCCAAGAGTCATGTCCTCGTACCTTGACTGCTAGTGGCAGAGGCTTAGCCTCTATGATCTCAAAATTGGAAACTATTGCATATCTGGCTCTTCTTTTTCCATCTAAGACAAGCTGCTTCCGTCAGTGTACCAGATTTCCTCAGGATTGGTCACAGGATCTTCCGACAATCCCTCTCGGGGCTTTGTCCAGTGGTCCAAGGTTTCTAGACAAGAGTGAAAGAGGAGAGAGCCCTCGGGGGTAGGCAGGAGGGTGGCTGGGTTAAGAACCTCACAAAGGGATATAGTGAGGCCTGGATTTTCCATCAGCATTACTTGATATCTGAGGATTCTTTGATCAGTTCAGTTCAGTCACTCAGTCGTGTCCAACTCTTTGTGACCCCATGAATCACACATCCACAAATGTCCTCTCCCATTTAGGAGTTGTTTTACTTGGTGGCTGGTAAAAATAGTTAAATTGCCCCCAAAGGAGGGTTTTAAATCATCTTCTATCATGATTGGAATAGCTGCAAGATTTTGAAGGCAGGTTCGAAGCCTTGGGCAGTTGGATCAAGCTTCTTGGATAAGTAAGCTACAGGCTGGGGCTCAGATCCCAACCTTTGAGTTAACACTCCCAAGGCTATTCCCTCTCTTTCATGGACATAAAGTTGGAATCTTTTTTCTGGGTCTGGCAACCTCAAGGCAGGTGCCTGAGTTAAGGCCTGTTGTAGTATAGCCTCTGCCTTCTTTTGAAAAGTTCCCTATGTCAGTGAGATTGATTCATCCTGTCCCTATAAGCTTTCATATAAGTGAAGTCACTCAGTCGTGTCCTACTCTTTGCGACCCCATGGACTATACCCTATCAGGCTCCTCCGTCCATGAGATTTTCCAGGCAAGAGTGCTGGAGTGGATTGCCATTTCCTTCTCCAGGGGATCTTCCCAACCCAGGAACTGAACCCTGGTCTCCCTCATTGTGGGCAGATGCTTTACCGTCTGAGCCATTAGGGAAGCAATCTTCCATATAAGGGCTGGGCAATTAGACCATCGTTGGGTATCCAGATTTTACAATACCCAATTAGCCCCAGGAAAGCTTGCAATTGTTTTCGAGTCGTGGAGGAGGGCAACTGGAGGATTCCTTGTACTAGATCAGAGGACAGCTTCGTAGACCCGTGTGTAATCTAAGCTCCCAGATAAGTGACTTTTGTCTTGACCGTTTGTGCCTTAGCATGGGAGACTTTATATCCCCCTTCTGCCAAAAAGTTTAGAACCTGAATTGCATGTTGTTGGGCACTTTTTCTCATCTAGAGAGCAGATTAGTAGGTCATCTACATATTGTAATATTTTCCCATTAGGTCCCAGGTCCAGATCTAGGAGATCCTGGCTAAGGGCCTGTCCAAACAGGTGGGGGCTATCTCTGAACCCCAGAGGTAATACTGTCCAAGTAATCTGTTGGTGGTTTTCTCCTGGGGCCTCCCACTCAAAGGCAAAAAGATATTGGGATTCTTTAGCCAGTGGTATTCAAAAACAAAAATGCATCTTTGAGATCCAAGACTAAACCACTTGGCACTGGGTGAGATTTCTCCCAAGATAACATAGGGATTGGGTACTGTGGGATGGAGGGGGACTACAGCTTCATTTATGATCCAGAGATCTTGAACCATTCTCCAGGTTCTGTCCTTTTTCTTTACTGAGAGGATTGGGGTGTTACATGGTGAACTGGTGGGGACCAATAGCCCACAAGCAAGGAATTTATTTATTAAAAGCTGTAGTCCCTCCTGAGCTTCTCTTTTAAGGGGATGTTGTTTCCAGTTAGGAAACTGAGTGGGATCTCTGAGGACAATGATGACTGGTTCAGCTTGGTGGGCTCATCCAAGAATCCCCTGGTTCCACACCTGTGGGTTAATTTTGTCTTCCCATAGTTTTTGGACCCTCCCTATTTGAGAATGTGTAATGGGTTCTTCAGTAGTAACCAGGAGCTGTAGAGCTCTAGGGGCTGAAAAGCTTCCCATCACAAGGGTGGTCCCCAGTTTAGTGAGTATGTCTCTCCCCATTAAGGGAGTAGGACACTCAAGGACCACCAAAAACTTGTGGGAAAATATTTGTCCATCCCAGCAACAAAGAAGAGCTTGGGTGAATCTTTTAGTAGTTGTTTTTCCTATAGCACCCAAAATGGTACAGGTTTAGGAGGAGAAGGCTTCAGAGTAGGAGATCAAGACAGAGTAGGTAGCCCCTGTGTCAACCAAGAAATTCTTGGACCTACCTGCCACATCCAGTTGCACCCTTGGCTCCAGCCCCATGATGGTTATCTGTGACAGGCAGGATGACTGGAGCAGGCCGCTTCAGTCCTGTTGAACCATCGTGAGGGAAGGCTTGGTTCTTGAACTTAAGGCTCTTGGGTCTCAAAGACAGAGTGCAGCCCAATGCCCCAGTTGATGGCATTTGTAGCAAGCCATTTTAGGACACTTGTCCCAGTTTGGACACTCTTTGGCCCAATGCCCCCCCTGTCTACAGATTAGGCATTTGGCTCATGCCTTGTCCTACAAGGACTCAGGTTTGCCATAGGGCTTCTCTGGAGGGCAGCCAGCATCTGGGCATGCCTTGTCTCTTTCCTTCTCTCCCTCTCCTGGGCCTTGGCCTCCTTCTCCTGTTCTCTATTATAAAAGGTATTGGTGGCTGTCTGGACCATCTCATCTAAAGAGGAAGCAGGATCCTGCTGCTGTAGCTCTTGTAACTTAATTCTGATATCAGATGCACATTGGGACAGGAATTTGCCCTTTAAAATCACCTGTCCCTCATAAGAGTCTAAGTCCAGATTGGTAAACTTTTGGAGGGCCTCTTAGCTTTTCCAGAAAGGCAATGAGGTTCTCATTAGGCTCCTGAGCTATTGCTGAGACCTGGGCATAGCTGATTACTTTTTGTTGGGCTCCTTTCAGTCCTGCCTTCACACAGATTAGAAAATGATCCTTTTCCCAGATTTGCTCAGGGTCATTATAATTCCAATTAGGATAGAAGGAGGAGACTGCAGTTTCCCCTACTAGGTATCTATCACTTGACATGTTAAGCCCCATTGCATACCTTTGGGCTTCCTTTAAAACCTTAGTATGTTCAAGGTCAGATAAAGTTTGACTAAATATGACCATGATGTCCTCCCACGTCAAGTCGAAGGCCAAGATAATATGTTGGAATGTATCTATATATTTGCCTGGGTCATCTGTATAGCTTCCCAGGTCTTGTTTGATCTGTCTTAGTTCTAAAAAGGAGAAGGGCTTATGGACCTGGGTTGGTCCAAATTCTCCTCCAGTTTCAACTAAGGGACATACTCGAGCTAGCTTTTGTGGAGGGAGTTATAGGAGCAAGTTTGGATACAAGGAAGAAGCACCAGACAACTTGGGAGCTGTGGGAGGCTCCAGTCTTTTGGGGGCCATGGGAGGTGAGCCTATATGGGGGAGGTTCCTTCTCTTGGTTACCTTTGCCTAACACCATCTGCCGAGTAGGCTCACTTTTAGGGGGTACAACAATCCCATACTTAAAACATAGTTCCTTCATACTGTTGTAGCCATGCATTCCAGGAAACAAACTCACTCAGAGGGACAATGCAGATAGTGGAGTGCAGTTTATTACACTGACAGGTCCAAAGCACTTAGCCAAGGACCTCGACCAGCATTTGTGAAAGTCTTTTATACCCCATGTGTACATGTCTGAACCCACCACCCCAAATTCCTTGAGACTTACATAAACCAAGGAAAATATAATCCCAATAACCCCATCATTCATGTGCTATGTGCTCATGTGCTCAAACAAACAATTAGCCAATAACCAATAAATCTGAAGTTACACTCTGATAGATACAGAAAATTTTACGGCCTGTCTGGAGGAAGGGGTAATTAGTGTCTGTTTTCTCTTAGGTGATGAGTAACCTAGATAGGATCTTCAAGGTTCCCCTGTCTGGAGGGGGTCTTATCCTTCTGTTGTTGTTTTCATAGGCACTAAGCACAGAGTTCTAAGTGCAAGCGGCTGCGATGGCTAGCGCACTAAGAGTGGCTGGGAGGAGCTACCGCACATCCGAGGTCAGGGGCAGTGGCCAAGAGTGCCAGGTTGCGATGGTGCACGAATGGCTGAGAGGAGCCACCCCGTGTCTGAGTTCAGGGGCAGCAGCAGGGAGGAGCCACCCCATGCCCAAGGCCAGGGGCGGCGGCCAGGAAGAGCAACCCACGTCCAAGGAGCAGTGGTTGTGCTGGTGCAGAAGGGCTTAGAGGAGCTATCCCACGTTGAAGGTCAAGAAGGGCGGCGGTGAGGAAATAGCCTACATCCAAGGTAAGGAGCAACAGCTGAGCTTTGTTGGAACAGCCGTGAAGAGATATTCCACACCCAAGGTAAGAGAAACCCAAGTAAGATGGTAGGTGTTGCAAGAGGGCATCAAAGGGCAGACACTGAAACCATACTCACAGAAAACTAGTCAATCTAATCACACTAGGACCATATTCTTGTCTAACTCAGTGAAACTAAGCCATGCCCGTGGGGCAACCCAAGATAGGTGGGTCATGGTGGAGAGGTCTGACAGAATGTGGTCCACTGGAGAAGGGAATGGCAAACCACTTCAGTATTCTTGCCTTGAGAACCCCATGAACAGTATGAAAGTGCAAAATGATAGGATACTGAACAAGGAACTCCCCAGGTCAGTAGGTGTCCAATATGCTACTAGAGATCAGTGGAGAAATAACTCCAGAAAGAATGAAGGGATGGAGCCAAAGCAAAAACAATACCCAGCTGTGGATGTGACTGGTGACAGAAACAAGGTCCGATGCTGTAAAGAGCAATATTGCATAGGAACCTGGAATGTCAGGTCCATGAATCAAGGCAAATTGGAAGTGATCAAACAAGAGATGGCAAGAGTGAATGTTGGCATTCTAGGAATGAGCAAACTAAAATGGACTGGAATGGGTGAATTCAACTCAGATGACCATTATATCTACTACTGTGGGCAGGAATCCCTCAGAAGAAATGGAGTAGTCATCATGGTCAACAAAAGATGTCAAAATGCAGTACTTGGATGCAATCTCAAAAACGACAGAATGATCTCTGTTCGTCTCCAAGGCAAACCATTCAATATCAGTTATCCAAGGCTATGCCCCAACCAGTAACGCTGAAGAAGCTGAAGTTGTTAAAACTGTTAGCCTTTGCCCTGCTTCATTCTGTACTCCAAGGCCTTACTCATTACCTGTACTGAACCTATCCTATGGGATTCACCCACCCTCTTTCGTGCACTCCAGCAGAACTGATTTTTACAAATAATACAGTCATTTAACATCATACTAACCAATACTTAAATATTTTTCTTTATCTATTTAGGTAAGTGTGTTGACATTATTTAAACTGTCTTTGCATTATTTTATGCTTTTCACTTTGCCTTGTCTCACTTGCTCCCTTATTTTTGTCATTTTGAAAAGACTAGAGATTTTTTGTGCTAATTTTCCAGGTAAATCAAACATACTCCATTCTCCACATTTTGCCAGTTAACACTGACATATAATCTGTGAAATATTCGTCTTTATATTCCAGAAAATGTATCTTTTATAAAATATTTTAAGTATTTTTTAAAATTTACTTGATTCCACCAGGTCTTAGTTGCGACACGTGTGACCTTTGACCGTCATTTCAGCATGCAGGATCTTTTGTTGCAGCATTCAAACTCTTTAACTGTGGCACATGCAGTCCATTTCCCTGGCCAGAGATAGAAACTGGGCCCCCTTCTTTGAGAGTGTGGAATTTTAGCCACTGGCCCATCAGGAAAGTCTCCAGAATAATTTAATCGCAATGCCTTTTAAAAAATCTATTGACAGATGATTTAAAAAAACCCATCTTAATCCCTATTTCTTATGTAGTCCATTTATTTGACACATGAGGCTTGCTAAATATTCTCTTGTGCTACAGCTGCACTGGATCTTAACCGTTGTCCTGTTGGGCACAACACATGTAAGACTGAGAAACCTGCACCCAATGCCTATAAATGAATTCCCATGGATGATGTGGAAAATGTCAAATGCTAACTGGCTGTCTCCCTTCCCTCCCCAAACAGCTACTTACAACCAACCTTCCCAGTGAAACAGAAAAATTAGAGAGTTAGCCTTAACCAGTTCATCAATAAACATTTGTTGCCTTTGTTGCACGTTTGTTGTTTCCAAGGCATGGGGAGAAAGCATTCATTTCTAGTTCTTTAGCTCTTTTCTAAAAAGTTTCTTACCAAATGTATTTTTTAAAAGTCTTTTAAGAATATCTCTTTTTATTTTAAAAGATTTTCTTTCACTCAGTTATAACTTCATGAAAAGTACAGGAAAAAACGTATGTTTTAGGAAAATAGATAAAAATTTTAATATACTTGGAAGATTGGGTACATAAAGGAGAATAGAATGAAAATGGGAGGGGTAACAGAGGACTGTTTTGCATATAATGCTGGGTAGTTTAGATTTTAATCCCCTTGAACCTAGAGCTGTGTTATGTATTATAGTAGCTGATAAACCAAATATGGTTAATTACATTTAATTAAAATCAAATAAAAATTCTGTTCCTTGGCTACACCAGGCGCACTTCAAATCCTTAGTGGATACATATGGCTAGTAACTTAGTGCAAGTAACACATTTCTATAATTATAAAAAATTTTCTTGTACAGCACTGCCACAGACAGTGGCTGCTGCTGCTAAGTCACTTCAGTCATGCCCGACTCTGTGCGACCACATAGACCGCAGCCCATCAGGCTCCCCCGTCCTTGGGATTCTCTAGACAAGAACACTGGAGTGGGCTGCCATTGCCTTCTCCAATGCATGAAAGTGAAAAGAGAAAGTGAAAGTGAAGTCGCTCAGTTGTATCTGACTCTTCATGACCCCATGGACTGCAGCCCTCCAGGCTCCTCCAACCACGGGATTTTCCAGGCAAGAGTGCTGGAGTGGGGTGCCATTGCCTTCTCTGCCAGACAGTGGGGAAGCATGTAAAAATGTTTAGTAGAGTCGGAAGTGATAAATTTTAATTTTTCCACAAATCTTAGTAAGAATTTGATAGACTGAAAACTGATAGGAAAATTAGGATATAAATCAGGATACGTATCATCCAAGGTTGTGTTTACAGAAATGAAGACTGGGGTGTTTGTGTCAGTGTTAAGGTCAGAGAAGTGATTACAGTCACAAAGCAGATAAGGAGGCTGAAGGAGAGGTAAAGTGCTTTTTATTTAGGAAAAAGGGTGATTGCAACCATGAAATTAAAAGACGCTTACTCCTTGGGGAAGGAAAGTTATGACCAGCCTAGATATCATATTGAAAAGCAGAGACATTACTTTGCCTACAGTATCAGACTTTATTTTGGGGGGCTCCAAAATCACTGCAGATGGCGACAGCAGCCATGAAATTAGAAGATGCTTACTCCTTGGAAGAAAAGTTATGACCAACCTAGTTAGCATATTCAAAAGCAGAGACATTACTTTGCCGACTAAGGTCTGTCTAGTCAAGGCTATGGTTTTTCCAGTGGTCATGTATGGATGTGAGAGTTGGACTGTGAAGAAGGCTGAGCACCAAAGAATTGATGCTTTTGAACTGTGGTGTTGGAGAAGACTCTTGAGAGTCCCTTGGACTGCAAGGAGATCCAACCAGTCCATCCTAAAGGAGATCAGCCCTGGGATTTCTTTGGAAGGAATGATGCTAAAGCTGAAACTCCAGTACTTTCGCCACCTCATGTGAAGAGTTACTCATTGGAAAAGACTGTGATGCTGGGAGGGACTGGGGGCAGGAGGAGAAGAAGACGACCGAGGATGAGATGGCTGGATAGCATCACTGACTCGATGGACATGAGAGTGAGTGAACTCCGGGAGATGGTAATGAACAGGGAAGCCTGGCGTGCTGCAATTCATGGGGTCACAAAGAGTCGGACATGACCGAGCGACTAAACTGAACTGAACTGAATCTAAGCCTTTTTTCCCTCAGGCTACTACACTTAGTGAGGGAGTCTGAAGGTGCCTGCCACAGGGTTCTGTATCCATAAGGTATCTAACCCAGAAGGAAAGAAGTTCTGAAAAATCTGGTTACCACAGAGGGCTCTGATATAGATATAGATAGATAGATAGGTAGGTAGATATATAGATATAGATATAGATGACCTCAGGTCATATATCCAGGCTGGACCAAGCAGCCTGGCAGGGCAAGTGGTACCACGGCTTTACTTGATCACCTGGCCTTGTCCCGCCCTCATTGCTGCACCCCCTCACCCCATGCTGGGTACAGAGGAGAAAGACATTATTTGGGGACTTATGCCTTGGGTTTGCACTTTGGTTCCTCAGCTCTTTGCCTGTGTGACCTTGATCATGTCCCATAACCTTAGTTTCCTCATCCAGAAAATGGGTGTCATGATGAATTCCCACGTGGGGATTGCATGGTGCCTGGGATTGGCAAGTGGCCTGAGTGAGCAGGCCAAATATTAATTATTCTGCCTCCTGGGAGACAATCTGATGATTTCAGGGGACTCCTGACACCCACAGGGCTTAGTACTGAGTCAAGCAAATAACTGCTACTTCTGAACAATAACAGGGAATTCTGACTGAGCTAGGGATTCTGTTTTCCTGGTTCCACAAGGAGCTAAAGCACAGGATCTGATTACTCCCCTCCTCATCCTTACCAGCCAACCTGTCCTTGCCAACTACTTCAAGCCTGAAATCACACTGCAAAGAGAGCTGTGAAGGCCTTTGGTTTCTTCTCAGTTTCCCACATCTCCTAGAGTAGCACAAGAAGCTGTTACCATGGCAACCTGCACAGCTGAATCTCTGAGTGTTATATGGAACTGGACCCACTTTTCCCCTTGTGACAAAAACATCTGTGGTTGTCTTAGTAACCTTTCTAAGCTTGCTGTTTAATGAGGAAATATATGTTGACCTGATCAAGTTTCTCTTCCCAGGATAATTCCAGCCACACAGTCAAGTACCCAGACATTCAGTCACCTAACTTTCCACAGCATATGCCAAAAGCAAACCACCCATCATGCGCTTCTCACTTGGCCCAAAGCACTATCAAATAGACCTGCCTCGACAATCCGAAAAGTTGGCATGTGTGCCCCTGAAGAGAGACTTTCTTCGGTTTCTTTCTATGGATATTCTGGAGTTGGGATTAGAACTGAAGATGCCTTCATGGCCCCCCAGTGCTTAATAGTTAAAACAGTGTGAAAGGCGTGAAACAGTTCAGGGCTTGAGAGTCCAATATTCTTCATTTAAATCCCAGGGTGACTTTTACTAGTTACGTGACCTTGGGCAAATTATTCAGCCTCTGAATTCTTTTCTCCTTGGTAACAAGGGACTAACTCTACCAACCTCATCAGGTGATTGTAAGAGTTTAACAAGAAATAAACACGAAAGTTTCTGGAGGTGCTAGAAAAATCACCAGACCAGCGCTAGGTAGCACTAACTCATGCACTCTCACAGCTTTTGAAAATCTATTATTGTAAAGTGCTGCCTGAAACCCTGAACTCTGAGAGAACAGGCCCTAGAAGATAGCAAAGGATGTGGCTTTTTTTTTTTAAGTGTTTCATGCCCCCCACACACATATCTTTTTTTTTGGGGGGGGGTGTACATATACACAATGGAGTATTACTCAGCCATTAAAAAGAATACATTTGAATCAGTTCTAATGAAGTGGATGAAACTGGAGCCTATTATACAGAGTGAAGTAAGCCAGAAAGAAAAACACCAATACAGTATACTAACGGATGTGGCTTTCTGAAACAGGCTCCAGACCAATCTGAACAAAGATCCACAAACACAAGGGGGACCAAGGTGCCTGGTACAATTCGAATAACAATGGTAAGTTAACAACAGAAGTTGCTACCAAGTTAAAGTTAAAGCTGACTTCCCTACATTTACTTTTATCTGCATTCTGCTCTGAAAATTCACCAGAGAGTTAGTCCTTTTTTTGTGAAAAACTTTCAGAGACTTGATGGTTGGTCCTTATACCCCTACCAAAATCTTGATTCTCCAGTGTAAACAAGCCTCCAAACTATCTGCCCACATCTCCGCTTCCCAGCCAGATGGAGGGTTGGAAGCTGGTGGTCATGACCTCTTCAGTGTCCAAAGTTTTCCCCACCAAGTTTCTAGAGCTTCTGGGTTCTCTTAATGTACTTCCTCCCTCTTAACATTTTTCATCTCTTCTATTCATTGCTGTCTAGTCTTCACTTTTCATTCCTCTCCTCCGTTCCCACAGTCTAAAATCTCTGAGATCTCCATCACACACAGCACAAATCCCACACTGTTGAAATTAGGCTTGACTGCCAAGCCCTCCCCACACCACCCTGGGAGGTGGTCTTGGATCCCGTCTTCTACATGGGCCCGTGTATCATTAGTGCTATTGTCCAGATTTTCAAGTCTTTGTCCTAAATTCAGGCTGTATTACACATCCATAACTCCCTCATAATTCACTGTAGCCCTGTGGCTTGTGATATAAAACAGGTGGCAGTGACACAGCTCACTCATGGCAAATGCTTTGATAGTGTCACTAGGGGGGAAAAAAAAAACAGCACAAACTAAAAGCTGACAATTCTGTTTTATTTGGCAAACTTTTTGAGGACTTCAAGCCCGGGGACATCCTTTCAGATATCTCTAAGGGATTTATCTAAAAGGTAAAGGAGGAGGCAAGAGATAGAGGAGTTTTTGCAACAAAAACCAGATAGTCAGAACATTAAAAGATTGCTGTTCATTAGAGAAAGTCAAATATCTCAGATTAAGGAATTTAAGCATTTTTCAGTGTATGAGAAGATGCAAGAGCCTGGGTTACTGAAATCATTTCTTTGATATGCACCTTAGCTGTCCAGGGAGTATATTCACTTTCTTCTCATCCTGAGGCCCCTCTAGATACACAGCTGGCAGGAGGGCAGGTGGCTTCAGTAGCTGGGGGCTTGATGGAGGGCATCTTTTGCCATTCTGAATTCCTTCTGGGGGATCTCATAGCTGGATGGCTGTAACATCCTTGATTTACTGATATGGCAGGCCACACCTTTCATTCACAATAGTCAATACATACATTGGCACACGCCCTTCCCTCTGCCACAGCAACCAGGGACACTGCAGATGGTGAAACCTTCATCAGTCTGCATCCCCAGGAGAAGTTTCCAGTCAGAGCCCCAAACAACTTGTGACGGACAAAAAGATTTCACTTTGGGGACCTGCCACTTGGCATGCGGAATCTTAGTCTGTGACCAGGATTGAACCCATTTCTGAAGCTGTGAAAGTTAAGAGTCTTAACTACTGGATGACCAGAGAAGTCCCGAGTCCGGAGAAGTCCTGAGTTCCTGTTTTTAAACTGTGCATTCTTTGCACCACCCATACTGCCCAGACTGATTGACATAATGTATCCCTTAGGGCTAAGCTTCCGAAATGACTGACAGTCCCGAGTTCAGTAGGATGTCAGTGCTGCCCTCTTTGACAGGCATTCCCTCTGCCCACACTCACTCAGCAATGTCCTTTATCCATGGAGACACAGCTCAGTAGCCACCTCCACCAAGAAGCCTTCCAACATTTCACCCAAGGTGAGAGAGTTAAATCTTAGGGTCTTTTAAGAAGGAGATGAACATTCATGCCCCCCGCTTTCCTTAAATATACATTGTGCAACAATGTATCTTGCCTGAAAACTAATCTTTCTTTAAGTCTGGAACTAATGATCACAGAGCACAAAGTCTTACTCATGGAAATGCTTTTCTGAGGCTCTGTGTTAATAATGATCATAATTGTAACATATCTTGCCTGGAAACCAATTTCTCAAGACTTGTCCCCCTGATTACAAAGCCAACAGTATATCTCTCCCAGAGACCAGGCCCAGAAGCCTATCTCCTTGGTTAATCTTGTGCCAAAGTTATCTCAGGATATATGCCTTGGGAAAGGGTCTGGTGGAACTCTTACAACCTTGAGGTATTCTTCTTATCTATTCTCAGTAACCAGTTGAGAAGCAAATAGTGAGTAAGTGAAGCTACTGAGTCATGTCCGACTCTTTGTCAGGCCATGGACTGTAGCCTGCCAGGCTCCACCATCCATGGGATTTTCCAGGCAAGAATACTGGAGTGGGTTGCCATTTCCTTGTCCAAGGGATCTTCCCAGCCCAGGGATCAAACCCAGGTCTGCTGCATTGCAGGTGGATTCTTTACCATCTGAACCACCAGGAGAAATATACATGGCCCCGCTTAATAAACTAGTGAGGCAGGTACTCTCCTGCCCTCTTCTGATATCTTTGTCAGAAGCTTTTTCTGTCACTTCCACTTTTAATAAAAATGTACACAAAGCCCTGAATGACTGACTGTCTTTGGTCCTGGAGTTAAATCTTCTCCTTTGGAGACTATGAATCTGGTGGCACCATTCACTGCAAGCTATCAAAGGCAACTTTAGGCTTCAGCTTCCCAGGACTCCAGGAACATATCTCCATTACAGGCTGCTCACATTTCTGTTCTGCCATTTGGATTCCTGGACTACAAGGCCCTTGCTAGTCCACATAGGAAAAGCTGGCACTTCAAGGATACAAGCTGTGGAGGAAACAGGTTCATGGAAAAAAATTATGAACTGGGCTTCAGGCCATCTTCCACCTGGGCACAGTGTCTGTATTGTGGGCACAGTTTGAATGGTGTTCCTGCACTCTAGGCTCCATCTACGCAGGGAGCATTTTCCATGTTAGGCTTTGAGCGCCTTGAAGAAGTGTTCACTGAAAGAATGAATATCCTAACAGATGAGATCTTTCCTCAGTTTCCCCACTCTATCCCCTACCCTCTTTTCTTCTCTGCATCACTGGCTGGTCCCCCAAGCCCAGGACTAGGAACAGCTGGAATTAGCAGTCAGACAAACCTGGATTCAAATCTGGGATCTATGACTCACAGGTCATATGACATCCAGGGAGATGCTTCAGTTCAGTTCAGTCTCTCAGTCGTGTCCGACTCTGCAACCCCATGATTCGCAGCACACAAGGCCTCCCTGTCCATCATCAACTCCCAGAGTTCACTCAAACCCACATCCATCGAGTCAGTGATGCCATCCAGCCATCTCATCCTCAGTCGCCCCCTTCTCCTCCTGCCCCCAATCCCTCCCAGCATCACAGTCTTTTCCAATGAGTCAACTCTTCGCATGAGGTGGCCAAAGTATTGGAGTTTCAGCTTTAGCATCAGTCCTTCCAAAGAACACCCAGGACGGATCTCCTTCAGAATGGACTGATTGGATCTCCTTGCAGTCCAAGGGACTCTCAAGAGTCTTCTCCAACACCACAGTTCGAAGGCATCAATTCTTTGGCGCTCAGCCTTCTTCACAGTCTAACTCTCACATCCATACATGACTACCGGAAAAACCATAGCCTTGACTAGACGGACCTTTGTTGGCAACGTAATGTCTCTGCTTTTCAATACATATCTAGGTTGGTTATAACTTTCCTTCCAAGAAGTAAGTGTCTTTTAATTTCATGGCTGCAGTCACCATCTGCAGTGATTTTGGAGCCCCAAAAAAGAAAGTCTGACACTTTCCACTGTTTCCCCATCTATTTCCCATGAAGTGATGGGACCAGATGCCATGATCTTCGTTTTCTGAATGTTGAGCTTTAAGCCAACTTTTTCACTCTCCTCTTTCACTTTCATCAAGAGGCTTTCTAGCTCCTCTTCACTTTCTACCATAAGTGTGGTGTCGTCTGCATATCTAGGGTTATTGATATTTCTCCTGGAAAGCTTGATTCCAGCTTGTACTTCTTCTAGCCCAAGGTTTCTCATGATGTATTCTGCATATAAGTTAAATAAGCAGGGTGACAATATGCAGCCTTGACGTACTCCTTTTCCTATTTGGAACCAGTCTGTTGTTCTGTGTCCAGTTCTAACTGTTGCTTCCTGACCTGCATACAGGTTTCTCAAGAGGCAGGTCGGGTGGTATGGTATTCCCATCTCTTTCAGAATTTTCCACAGTTTCTTGTGATCCACATAGTCAAAGGCTTTGGCATAGTGAATAAAGCAGAAATAGATGTTTTCCTGGAACTCTCTTGCTTTTTTCTGGTTCCTCTGCCTTTTCTAAAACCAGCTTGAACATCTGGAAGTTCACGGTTCACGTATTGCTGAAGCCTGGCTTGGAGAATTTTGAGCATTACTTTACTAGCATGTGAGATGAGTGCAATTGTGTGGTAGTTTGAGCATTCTTTGGCATTGCCTTTCTTTGGGATTGGAATGAAAACTGACCTCTTCCAGCCCTGTGGCCACTGCTGTGTTTTCCAAATTTGCTCACATATTGAGTGCAGCACTTTCACAGCATCATCTTTCAGGATTTGAAACAGCTCAACTGGGATTCCATCACCTCCACTAGCTTTGTTCATAGTGATGCTTTCTAAGGCCCACTTGCCTTCACATTCTAAGATGTCTGGCTCTAGATTAGTGATCACACCATTATGATTATCTGGGTTGTGAAGATCTTTTTTGTACAGTTCTTTTGTGTATTTTTGCCACCTCTTCTTAATATCTTCTGCACAGTCAACAAAAACAAGACAAGGATCTGACTGTGGCTCAGATCATGAACTCCTTATTACCAAATTCAAACTCAAATTGAAGAAAGTAGGGAAAACCGCTAGACCTTTCAGATATGACCTAAATCAAATCCCTTATGATTATACAGTGGAAGTGAGAAATAGATTTAAGGTTTCTTTGGCATTGCCTTTCTTTGGGATTGGAATGAAAACTGACCTTTTCCAGTCCTGTGGCCACTGCTGAGTTTTCCAAATTTGCTGGCATATTGAGTGCAGCACTTTCACAGCATCATCTTTCAGGATTTGAAACAGCTCAACTGGGATTCCATCACCTCCACTAGCTTTGTTCATAGTGATGCTTTCTAAGGCCCACTTGCCTTCACATTCTAAGATGTCTGGCTCTAGATTAGTGATCACACCATTATGATTATCTGGGTTGTGAAGATCTTTTTTGTACAGTTCTTTTGTGTATTTTTGCCACCTCTTCTTAATATCTTCTGCACAGTCAACAAAAACAAGACAAGGATCTGACTGTGGCTCAGATCATGAACTCCTTATTACCAAATTCAAACTCAAATTGAAGAAAGTAGGGAAAACCGCTAGACCTTTCAGATATGACCTAAATCAAATCCCTTATGATTATACAGTGGAAGTGAGAAATAGATTTAAGGGACTAGATCTGATAGAGTACCTGATGAACTATGGAATGAGGTTCGTGACATTGTACAGGAGACAGAGATCAAGACCATCCCCATGAAAAAGAAATGCAAAAAAGCAAAATGGCTGTCTGGGGAGGCCTTACAAATAGCTGTGAAAAGAGAGGCGAAAAGCAAAGGAGAAAAGGAAAGATATAAGCATCTGAATGCAGAGTTCCAAAGAATAGCAAGGAGAGATAATAAAGCCTTCTTCAGCAACCAGTGCAAAGAAATAGAGGAAAACAACAGAATGGAAAAGACTAGCGATCTCTTGAAGAAAATTAGAGATACCAAGGGGACATTTCATGCAAAGATGGGCTTGATAAAGGAAAGAAATGGTCGGGACCTAACAGCAATGATTTTGGTGCCCAAGAAAATGAAGTGTGTCACTGTTATCATTGTGTTCCCATTGTGTTCCCATCTATTTGCCATGAAATGATGGGACTGGAAGCCATGACCTTAGTATTTTGAATGTTGAGTTTTAAGCTAGTTTTTACAGTCCTTCTTTCACCTTTTATCAAGAGGCTCTTTAGTTCCTCTTCACTTTCTGCCATAAGCATAGTGTCATCTGCATATCTGAGGGTATTGATATTTCTCCTGGAAACCTTGATTCCAGCTTGTGTTTCTTCTAGCCCAGCGTTTTGCAGGATGTATTGTGCATATACACCAGGTAGACTTTCCTGGTGGCTCAGATGGCAAAGCATCTGCCTGCAATGCAGGAGACCCGGGTTCACTCCCTGGGTTGGGACAATCCCTTGGAGAAGGAAATGGCAACCCACTCCAGTACTCTTGCCTGGAAAATCCCACGGACAGAGGAGCCTTGTAGGATACAGTTCATGGGGTCGCAAAGAGTTGGACATGACTGAGCGACTTCACTCGTTCTGCATATAAGTTAAATAAGCAGAGTGACAACATATAGCCTTGATGTACTCCTTTCCTGATTTGGAACCAGTCTGTTGTTCCATGTCTGATTCTAAACTGTTGCTTTTGAACCTACATTCTGCTATTCCCCTCTCTTGAAGAATTTTCCACAGATTCTTGTAATCCACACAGTCAAAGGCTTTAGCATAGTCAATAAAGAAGAAGGAGATGTTCTTCTGGAATTCTCTTTTTCTCTGATACAACAGATGTTGGCAATTTGCTCTCTGGTTCATTTGCCTTTTAAAAATCCAGCCTGAACTTCCAGCTTGAACATCTGGAAGTTCTTGATTCATGTACTGTTGAAGACTAGCTTGGAGAAGTTTGAGATGTCCTTTGCTAGCATGTGGAATGAATACACTTGTGTGGTAGTTTGAACATTCTTTGGCATTGCCTTTCTTTTGGACTGGAATGAAAATTGTGTTAGTCTCTACTGTACAGCAAAGTGAATCAGGCATATGTATACATATATATATATCTATACATATATATATATCTCCTCTCTTTTTTGGATTTCCTTACCATTCAAGTCACCATAGAACACTGAGTAGTGTTCCCTGAGCTGTGCCGTCTGTTATCAGTTATCTATTTTTTTCATAGTAATATGTATATGTCAATCCCAATCTCCCAATTCATCCCCCCACCAGCATGTTTTTAATGTTGACATTTACCTAATAAAGGCTTCCCTGGTGGTCAGATGGTAAAGAATCCGCCTGCAATGTGGGAGACCTAGGTTTGATCCTTGGGTTGGGAAGATCTCCTGGAGAAGGAAATGGCCACCCACTCTAGTATCCTGGCCTGGACAATTCCATGGACAGAGGAGCCTGTCAGGCTACAGTCCATGGGGCTGAAAAGAGATGGACACAGCTAGCAACTTTCATTTTCACTTTACATTATTAAGTAAATGACTCCATAGTTTTTAAAAAATAATTAATTCTTTGGTTGTGCTGGGTCTTGTTGCTGGGCATGGGCTGCTCTAGTTTCGGCGAGTGGGGGCTACCCTTCACTGTGGCTTCGCATTGCGGCGACTTCTCTTGCTGCGGAGCACAGGCTCTGGGGCGAATGGGCTTCAGGTGCCGCAGCCCACAGGCTCTAGAGTGCCAGCTTGGTAACTGTGGTGTGGCGTGTGGACTCAGGACCAGGGATCAAGCCCGTGTTCCATGCATCAGCATGTGGATTCTCAGCCGCAGGACCATCAAGGAAGTCCAACTCTGGAGTTTTGTTTTTTTTTAATGTGAAAATGAATATGCTGCCACTATAATTCTTTAGTGATAATCAGGTATGTTGCCATGAAAATGGACATAGCAAATGATGAGCTATTATCTTCTCAAGCAAAGTGACATCTTCTGAACATACATAGCTAACGGAGCCGTCTTGTGTTTTAGTCTTACCCTCCTAGTGTGTAATGTTCATGGATTACAAAGAAGTAATCATTGCCATCAAGTGTCATGAAGGAAAGCGGTATGTATTCAGTAGCCTCTATGAGCTAGAGACTGTGTGCTCTGTGCTTTCCACCTTCACATACAGTTTTTAAGTTTCTCTAATAAAATTATTAAACCTCACTGTTGAGAGAAGAATGAGAATTTGCTGTTGCCTTTGCAAGTTTTTTTGTTTCATCACTAGTATCTTTAGCAGTGGTGGGGAATCTTTCCAAAAAACCAGGCATAACAGTTGGTAATGCTTCACGCATAATAGGCCTGTTTGCAGATGAGGTTATAATTTGCTTCTCACACTCATTCTGAGAAATGAAAACCTTTACTTTGCTTGTTTATTCTCCTGAACTTCAACTTCCATGTTCATTACACAAAATCTGGATTTGTAACAATTTCTAAAAAACCCCACAAAATACCATACTTTTGCAAGTTACATTTCAACGTCATTTTCTGCATTCTACAAGTAAGGCAAATTCAATGAATTTGGCTTTTGCTAAAGAGTAAAGCTTTTGCTCTTGTCACTCAAAGATTCTTCTAAATTCATGTACATCTGTCCATTTTCTCTTCGACAGTTCTGATCACTATTATTTCTCACTGCATTGCTACAATAGCAGGTGATGTTTTGAGTGTTTACTGGGTGTATTAGACACACTTTTGAGTGCTTGATACATATGGTTGCAAGTAGGAAATATTTGTGAACCTATCCTCAGTTATAGAAACTGGGGCAACACAAAGTTCCACATCTTGTCCACAACTGGTAAGTGACAGCTAGGAGTCAAATCCAGGCAGTCTGACTCTAGAGCGCATGTCTTGGCCTGCTGCCCACTTTAATCGTCCAACATTTATGCAAGAGTTTCCTAACTGGTTTCATTGTATCCACTCTGGACTTTCTAAGAATCTTTATCCTGCAGTTTGTTCAACACTCACTCTGATCATGTCATCATCTTGCTGAAAACTCCCAATGGCTTTCCTTTGCCTTAAATATAAAGTCCAAACTCCTTATTACGGCCCATAAGACTCATGATCTGGCCTTGCTCACCCTCCAGCCTCCTCTTGCCATGTGATCAATCGAATTCTTTTTAGGTCTATCAGCTCTCTGATTATATAGTAGATTATGTAGTTCTCTGCCCTCCCACAAGGACCCTTGTGAAAGTAATCTTCAACCTTGACTTTTAACTTGTATTCTTGCTTCCTGGGTTTCAGATCTTATTGCTAATGGGCTCTCTCCTAGTCTTGGATATCAATGTCACCACCCTTGGTTTTCTTCCTCCCTCCTTGACTTTTCCTTTCCAATATCCTTGTGGGCTTTTTTTCCCACTTCCCTTTCTGCTTCATGGACCTACCATCAGTTCCTATTCCCCTCCACCCCCTTTCACTCATTCTCAACTTATGAACTCTTTCTTGATTAAGTAGACCTGTGCCTCCAACTAATGCCGCTGTGAATTATTGCCAAATACCATTCTCAGACTCCACACTGGGCTTAGATTCCTGTATGCAACTGATTTCTAGACTTTTCTCCTAGAAATGTGCATAAGGACTTCATATTCAGTGTGTCCAGAAATGCTGTGTCCATTACCTTTTCACAGAAACGATCAGTGCTCCAGCATTTTCTGCAGTAAGTGTTTTTCCCTCCACTCAGTCATCTATCCCAGAAACTTCAGGACCATCCTTACTATTTCCCTTTCATTTGCCAGGTTTTTGAGTCCTGTCAAATCAGTCATTAAAGCATCCATTGAATGTACTTTGTCTTCTCCACTTCTATTACCTTTGATCTGCTTTAGACACATATCATCTCTTACCTGAAACATTGCAAACCCATCCAAATGGTTTACCTTCTCATTCATTCCCTCTACTACCCCTCATAGGAGGAATCACATCAAAGGACTCAAGTGAGTGTGGTCAGTATCTCTGAGAGACACGAGCATTCCACTAAACTTAAAGTGGATTTGATGGACTCCCAGTGACTTGCTGATATAAATCCCCTGACCCAGTTTTGGGTGCTTCAGAGAATCCTACCATTTCTATGTTGAGAATGACAATAGTGGGAAAAAAGCAGGGAGAGTCGCTGCTGCCTCAACCTCCCTATAACAGAGTGTCCCAATACCTGTGGCACTGTAACTAAAAACTGGGCCCAACTCAGACCTCATATACCTCTCATTTAATCTTGCAAGTGACTTTCCATGGAATAGTGGATTAAAAACAGTTCATCCCCTTTCATCAAGATTTTCTCTGAAACCCAGTCTCACCGGTGTGTAGTATTGTGGAGTTGTAAGTCAGCTGTCCTGCTCTCCCTGGCAAGGGGTTACCTGACTCAAGCAAGAACAATATATTATCTATGGATACTTTAAATCTTAAGGAATGACATAAGAATGGAGAAATTTTGAGGGCTCATTTTTTTTTTTTTGGTGGCACTTGATTCAGACAGTTGACTTGTCTTTTCAATGAGACCCTAAATGCCATGCTGATCCCTGTCTTGATGTAAGTTCTGTTTCTAAGTCTGGCATCCAGTCTCTAGCCTTTTGTCCATTCTGTGAGCTGCCTAAATATCTTAGAATGAATTCATCCTCATTTTGCTTCTTCCTTCTTCTTCTCTTCTTCTTCCTTCTCTTACTTTGACTTAAATTGGCTAAAGTGAATTTCAGTGACAAGCAACCAGAGAACCCCAACTAATGCTGAAATCATCTCGTGGAAACTTTTAGTTTTACAGATAGGCAAACTGAGGACTCTTTGTGACTTGTCTCAGAGTAGATGGGGAGTTAATGACAGAATCTGGACTAAAAGCATATTTCATCATTCCTAGTCTAGTATTCTTTATAACATAGTGATTCAAGACCAATCCCTCAGTCTGGAGTTTGAAAATTGTTTCACTACATAATTATCTGTGTAATATTAGATAAGTCACTTAATCTCTTTCTGCCTCAGTTTTCTCTGCTGTGAAATGGGAACAATAATAGCATGAACCCTGTAGGTTTGTGACATAGACTATATTGTGTAATAACTGCATCTGTACTGTCTGAATGTGCAGTACTTCGTGCATTGTTAAGAGAGAAATGTGAGTAATTACTACTGTTGTTGTTTCCACTGCACCCATTGGTCACTTAAGAATATTGTTGTTGTTTTATTTAGCTTGTTTTTACAACACTGGTAAAGGATACTTTAACTATATTATGTAAGTTTTTCTCAGTTAAAGACATCTAATTCAGATACCCAAAGTTCTCTCTCAGCTAGGAAGGGTGCTTGTGTCTGGTTGCTGATAGCTTATTCTCCCTTTTTACATGGAAAAAATTATTAAAAAGGACTTATTTTCTTCTTCTTTTTTTTTCTAACCAGTGAAATGGACATCAAAGCACAGAGTGTTTGACAAGAGGACCAGTTGGTTTCGTTCAAGGGCACGTTATGAATTGTTCATTTTTGACAGGAGGAATAATTCGTTACATTTTGTTTATGTAGCACCTCCTGAGGG
This sequence comes from Madoqua kirkii, assembly GCA_006408675.1. NCBI lineage: Eukaryota > Metazoa > Chordata > Mammalia > Artiodactyla > Bovidae > Madoqua > Madoqua kirkii. The sequence continues at coordinate 28,065 of SJYC01141516.1, read as the reverse complement.
TCCATTGCTAAGTGGTTCACAAGAGGCTTGTTCTCTCTGGAACACACTTGTCCTTCAGGGTCCCAGGACTGAAGATCATGTGTGCAAATAAAATAAACTCACCCTGAAGGCCAGTAATTTAGATTAATAAAGAGCTATGTTTATACAACTCCATGACCAAAATTCTTCATGGCAAGTTGAACCCAATTTTCTCAGGCTGCACCACCATTTCTAAACAAGACCTGATGAAGAATGGCTAATTTGCTGGTACACAAAATAGGGAGAAAGTCTTTTTTCTCATAGTCCTTGGACCCTGGAGATGATTTCTATGACCCCTAGTTTCTCAGGAGAACATTCAAAGGCTGAAATATCTTGAATTTGCAAGATTCTGTATCTGTAAGTGTTAACTCAGACCCCTCCATCCATTCTCCCATCTGCCACTTATTTGTATGTTTATTTAAAAATCTCTCAGGTACATGTGAGTTCTAGCATCCCAACTCTTTAGCTTATGACTGTCTCCTCCAATAGGAGAAGTAGGCAAGGAAATAGAGACAGCTAAATTATAAAACAGCTTTCAGCTGAATCCTCGGAGCAACCAAGACAGTTAGCACTTTCTGTCTTCTAAAAGAATGGAGACCTGGAGCAGTTATTAGACTTGACCAAAGGAAAGGAAGCTCATTTGTAATTTTATTGCATTGTCTAGAGAACAGCGTAAAATGTGTGTGTGTGTTTCCGTTTGATGCAGAAGCAGAGGCGCAGAAAAGATACACAGCTGCTGCTGTGAGTAGGAGGGGAGAGGCCGAAGCATCTAGGGTCTTCCTATGGCCTCATGCTGCCTCCCCAGAGACCCCCCCTAGGGTGAAGACCACCCCCTCCCAACCCCAGGCCCTCTGTGACATCTTGGCTTTCTTCCCCTTTTTCTTCCAAAGTTTCAATAAGAAGGGTCAGAAAGGAAAACCACAGCCTCAACACAAATAGCTGAGGAAGGGCTGGGGTGGGAGAAGGGTCCGTGGGAGTGTGTGGTCACATGAAGATAACATTTTCCTCCAGAGCTGGGGAGCCAGGGGACATACGCTCTCCCTGATCCCCTGCCCCCACCTCCACCCAGGGTGCCTTTCCCACGGGTGTTTCCGGACGAGTGGTTGATGACCCTTTTGCTCCTTGTATGTGCTCTTGACTCACCAGTGATGGAGCTGTCTCTTCTGAGAGGTCTTCTCAAACTCCTCCTAGAAACTGTTGTCTGTGACTCCTGTACTGGCTCTCAGTATTTCCTTTCTTTTCTGGGTGCTTGCCTTTCTTGGCTTCAATCCCCATCTTTAAGTGACCCCAGATCTGTACCTCCAGCCTGGGCCTATGTCTTAAGTACCACCCCTCCCTGATGGAGATACCTGATGAACCCTGCATCTGGAGGTTCCCACCAAAACACTCTATTAATGAACTGTGTGGCCCAGGGAACTCTGCTTCATGCACTGTAGTGTCCTGAATGGGCAGCAAGTCCAAAAGGGAGAGGGTATATGTATGGCCAATTCATTTTGCTGTACAGCAGAAATAAACACAATATTATAGAGCAACTGTATCCCCAATAAAATTAATTAAAAAATAATAATTCCCCATACCTACCTTGCATCCTTTATTCTAGATAAGAAGATAACTGCAATTTTCCACATCTAGAGCCTTCTACTCAAAATGGATCAAGATTGTTTCAAATTATCAATTCATTTATTCTACAACTTTTTTTTTTTAAGTGTTAAGCTTGAGTGTTAGGAGATGTTCTCAGTATTAGCACACACACCAGAAAGCAAAGCTCTTATCTTCATAAAGCTTCTGGTCTGCAGTGATATGTTTTGTGTGTGTGTGTGTGTGTGTGTGTGTGTGTGTGCATGCGTGCATGCGTGTGTGCATGTGTGTGTCTGGCCTGCAGGTAGAATTGATCAGATTTCTCTTTGCATAGTACTTGCTCTCCCATTACAGCTCTGTTTCCTTTTGCCTGTTGTGTGTTCTTACACATCTGTCACCTCCTGCAGAGTCTGAGCCCTCAGAGACTGCCTTATTCATCACTGTGGCCTCCTCATTCCAGCAGGTTGGTACAGCCCAGGGTGGGTGCTCAATAAATGTTGCTTGGCTGGTGAATATAGAGTTGAACATGTGAATGAGTAGAAAACCCACCCCGTACTAACTGCGTAGAACAACCTAATCCTTCACTAACTAGTACTACTAATAGTATTGCTTTAATCTTAGGTGTACTTTATTATTTTTTTCTTAAAAAAATTTTTTTTTATTGGAGTACAGTTGATTGACAGTGTTGTGTTAGTTTCTGCTATACAGCAAAGTGAATCAGTTATACATATCCACTGTTTAAATTTTAGATTCTTCTCCCATATAGGCCATTACAGAGCACTGAGTAAATAGAGTTCTCTCTAGTATACAGCAGGTCCGGATTCATTATCTCTTTCATGCATAGTAGTGAGTATATGTCAATCCCAGGCTCCCACCTTATCCCTCCCATTAGGCCCTGGTAACCAGCTGTTTGTTTTCTGCATCTGTAGTCTCAGGTGTACTTTAAATATGCTGTGTATTTGAAGCCAGTTCCTTGGAGGAAAGAAAGAATTGGCCACCTATTTTTAAGAGTTTATCCTTATGCTAGGAGCTGTCTGAACATGCTATGTAATCTAATTTCATCTTTCCATAGATGCTAAGAGAATCTCATCATCCTTTAGACATAGAGATACTAAAGCTTAGAGAAGTTAAGGTATAACCAAAGGTCATATAACTATTGGTTTGGCCAAAAAGTTCTTCTGGGTTTTTCCATATGCTGTTACAGAAAACCCAAATGAACCTTTTGGCCAACCCAGGAGTAGGCAGGAGAGCTGGGGCTTGAACTGTGGTCTGTCTTAATCCAATGCTGGTGTGTTCTCAGAGCTACTACAGAATACTTTCAGTTCATTGAAAACTGTAATTTGCATTTGGCTAAGAATTCAATGTCATTTCACTTTCTGCCATTCCATTTTATATCATCCCAGGTGCCCCCAAGCCCTTGAACTGTCATTGTGAAGGAAATGGCAAACCTGTCGGACTTGAGTTTATTATTTCTATATTTTTACATGTTTAGGAAGTACATTTCCTGAGGAATGAGGCAGACTGTTCAGCATTCCTGGCGGAACTGTGTGTTTGTCAGGATGGAGTTGACCCGCCAGTATTCCTGGGATGTCAGTTTTCTCCACAAGCCCTGATCTGTCTGTGGCCTCCATCAATAAAGCCCTTTAAGCAGATCTGTACATTCGGGGGCCGCCTGGTGAGGCACGTGCCATGAAGCACCCCCTCCCCAATAATCAGACTCTTGTAAGCCGTGTTGAATGAGATTCTTTCTCCCAGGAGAAGTATATGTTTGCTTGTTGGCATGGTCCTAATGACTTAAAGAAAAAATGCCGGAAACCAGTACTGCCCTCTTCCCTGAAAGGAACATTGGCCCTTTGTTCAAGAAATACATTTGCAGAGCAGCTTCTGAGTAAGTCCTTGGAATTCCTCATGGTTTATATGTCTTTGTAAGCTCCTGGCATTGAAGCACCGGAGTTTTTCTGTTCCCTTTTTTCTCCCCAATGAATCCAATATTGTACTGAACACTTTCACTCAATTTTGATAAAACCAGCAACTCACAGAGCCAACTTGAGTGGAAAGAGTAGGAACATGAGTCAAATTTCCTATCATTGTAGCTGTTTAGTGTAAAAAGGTTACAAGTATGGGTACTGAGGCCAGAGCCCCAGTATTCTCTTCCATTCACTTTGCTCAGAAATGGCCTCAGGTTTGTTTTAGTAATTCTAATGCTTCTCAGATGGACAGGGATTAAAAATAGTTTCCAGGGCTCTGATACACAGTCTGCAGTTTGATTGTGCACAGCAGGTCCATGGGCTGACATTGAGAGAAGCAACATGCTGTAGCCTAAGGAGCTTAGTGTCTGTGGTAAATGGAGATGGCTGTAAACCTGGCTTCCCTGACGTCTCTCTGCAAAAGAGGGAAAGTTCTTCATCTCTCTGACGAAGAACCTCACTTTCCTCTGTCTACAAAAAGGAGGAAATTTAGCTATTTATCTGACATGGTTGTGATGAAGATGATACAAGACAAGAGGAATTGCCTAACACATCACCTCAGAGATGTTCCACAAATACCTACCTCCACCTCCTTTTCCTGCATCGAGAGGCAAGGACCCTGAGTAGCAGAGAAGTTAAGTAGACCCTGTGTATTACTTTGCCAGGGCTGGGGTAACAAGGTACCATAGGCTGTGCGGCTAAGAAAACAAAAAATGGCTTCTCCGCAGTTCTGGAGGTAGACTTCCAAGATCAAGATGTCAGCAGCGCTGGTTTCTTCTGAGGCTCCTCTCCTTGGCTTGCAGATGGTCGTGTTCTTCCCCGTCCTCCCATGGTTTCACTTCTGTGTATATCTGTGTCCTAAATTCTTTTATTAAAAAAATATTTTTATTTATTATTTGGTTGTGCTGGGTCTTAGTTGCGGCAGGTGGGATCTTTATTTGTGGCACGTGGGATCTAGTTCTGTGACCAGGGATTGAACCTGGATGCCCTGCATTGGGAGTGTGGTGTCTTGGACACTGAACCATCAGGCAAGTCCCCCTAAACTCTTATATGGACCCCAGTCATAATGGATTATGGGCTACCCTAATTGCCTCGTTTCAGCTTGATTACCTTTTTAATCAAAAGCTTCCTTAGTGGCTCAGATGGTAAAATTCCCTGGCTTCCCTGGTGGCTCAGAAGGTAAAGAATCTGCCTGTAATAGAGGAGACCTGGGTTTAATCCCTGAGTTGGGAAGATCCCCTGGAGAAGGGAATGGCAACCCCCTCCAGTATTCTTGCCTGGAGAATCCCATGGATGGAGGAGTCTGGCAGACTACAGTCCATGGGGTCACAAAGAGTCAGACATGACTGAGTGACTAACACTTTCACTTCACCTTTTTAAAGATTCCACATCTAAATACAGCTACACTCTAAAATACTAGGTGTTAGGATTAAATTCAGCCTGTAGCACAAGAGGTTTTTGGCTGGCACCATTGCAAACATATAGCTGATTCTGCATATAAAAGAGCAATTAATTCCCTCCCATTTTCCTTTCCCCAGATTCCCTGAATGGGCAGCATGCAAGTTGACCCTTGATTGTTCTCTCGTTTTCTTTTGACCTACATCTCATCACTCCATCTAGAGATAAAGCCCCTTGAGGCCAGAGTGTTCTTGCCACACTGTGGTTCCTGTTTCACCATGATGAGTACACAAGAAATACTAAAAGTGTGTTCATTTCATTCACTACATATCCTGGAATATATAACAGGACTTCCTAGGTGGCTCAGTTGTAAAGAATCCAGTTGCTAGTGAAGGAAACACAGGAGATGTGGGCTCAATCCTTGAGTTGGGAAGATCCCTTGGAGGAGGAGGTGGCTGCAAGATATCCCCTCCAGAGAGTGGGAGATGCCTTCCTACTTCTAGCCTGGGAAATCCCAAGGACAAAGGCACCTGGTGGGCTACAGTCCATAGAGTCACAAAGAGTAGGACAAGACTGAGCAACCAAGCTTGCCTACGATATATATAGCTGGGGTTCTTAGTGAAATTCCATGCGTTCTTCCAGCAGACATGTATCGAGCATGTATCGTGGTCCACAGATCAACCTCATGACATCACCTGCGAACCTGTTATACACGCAGAATTTCAGGCTCAGATCCAGACTTTGGGATCAGAATCTGCTGTTTTTGGACTGGCAGAAGTGAATGTAAGAAAAATTCTATAGCGTTTAGCCTGTGTTTTATTTACCCTTCCCTTTCCAGAGCTAAAATGTGGCAGAGATTATGGTGACAAAAAGCAAGTTCTCCCTCTTCTGTATTTGAGTTATGTCAGAGATGGTTTTCCAGTTGGAAGTTATATGTCCCCATCCATCTAGCATCTGTGGTGGTGGGGGGAATGTGACTAGTTCTGACCAATGAAGTATGTGGGGAAATTACATATGTCCCCACTTTGTGCCTGGGCTTGTAAAAAGCAGATAGGGTTTTTCTACTCCCTCTCCATTTTTTTTGACTGAAGGCCAGACAGTAAAACTTGGGAATGGCACAATTACAAGATGGAAGGAACTTGGGTCCTTAAATTACCACCTAGAGGAAAGCCACCATTATAGACTATTACAAGAACATGAAATAAACTTATTGCTTTAAGCCATAGATATTTGGAATTTTGTTAATTACAGCAGCTAGTATTACTCTGATACATGTGGACCAGACATTTACTACAAGGACAACAATAATGTAATTGCAAAACCAAGTGGAAATGATACTGAGTTTTGATAAGGCAATAGGGAGTGGTGGGGACTGTGGCAAACTGGCATCTGCTTGCTCTGTGCAAGGAACAAGGAGGCTTTATCAGTTCTACCTGATTGCTCCTTTGTACGAATGGAGGCTCAGTGTGGTCAGAATTTCCAATTTTAAAATTCAGTCTCACTTGAAAAAAAAAAAAACTAGGTGCCAAATAAAACACATCTATGAGATCAGTCTGTCCCACTGGTCATCAGATTGCAAATTGCATACTAACTGTCAGAGATACCAACGAGCCCATCCCTTTGCCTCCCTGTTGCCACCACTAGTCCTTTCACAGACGAGGAAGCTCTGAGAGTGTATGGAATAAGGTACTGTTCCTGGTGAGCGCACATGGAACGTTGCTTGTATGACTGAGCAAAGTGGAGGGCTGAAGTCGGTGTTCAGGCCTGCAGGGCTGCAGTAAGGGTCTTGTTCCTACCACTACTGCTACCCTAGTACCGGTATTTATACAGCTGCCACTGCCACAGAGAAACTGGTATTATTGTTTCACCCTCCCACACTCATTTCCCCCTTTTATTTAACCCTTACAACACCCTGTGGAGGGAGCATCAGCACTCCCATTTTACCAGAGGGAAGAATGAGATCCAGAGAAGTGACTTGCTGAAGGTCACTTAGCTCAAAGTTCCAGAGTCGAGTCTTTAAAAAAAATAACTTATTTATTCAATTTTTTGTGGCTGTACTGGGTTTTCGTTGCTGCTTGGGCTTTTGTCTAGTTGCGGCAAGCTAGGGCTGCTCTCTGTTTGTGGTGTGCAGGCTTCTCTTGTGGAGCATCGGGCTCTAGGGCCCCTGGGCTTCAGTGGCTGCTCATGGGCTCAGGAGTTGTGGCTCCTGGGCTTAGTGTTTGTAGCATGTTGGATCTTCCTGGAATAGGGATTGAACCTGTGTCTCCTGCATGGGCAGGCAGATTCTTTATCTCTGAGCCACCAGGTGAGCCCCAGAGTTGAATCTTTTGAGCTTTGCTACTTGAGCCCAAGGAACACCCCAGGCCACCTTACATTGTCCAGCAAAGGTCAAACCAGACACATCAGAGATGCGCAGGTTCAGAATATAAGAGTGAAGAAGGCTACTTTGACCTGGTGAGAGGCTCCCTTCTTTATTTCAAGGAGGCTTTGTAGAGTGGGAGGGAGGAATATGGAGTGAAGGAAAGGAAATCAGTTACTTCCCCTTTTTGTCTTATACGTGGGCAGAAAGGGTACCTAGCAACTAGGCTGGTGGGAGTTATATCCCCTCTTCATTGCTTAGCAGAGAATAAGATGCTTTTTAGGGGGCCCTAAGCATCTCTGAAGCAATTGGTACCCCTGGCTGGATCTTTGTAACTGTTTAGTCACCTTACCCTTTTTGAGACTTGGTTTCCTCAACTATAAAGTGATGAGCCTAGAATGGTACCCATAGTGGAGCCTAATCACAGACTTCAGGAGAGAGTAGATGGCGAGGGCTGTGCTAGGCACAGAGCAGATCCACGGTGAATGTCCATCCCACGCGCCAGCAGCTCTGAAAGCGTTTTGTAGACGGGCTTGAATGCACCGTACACAGACAAGCAACGATGATTCTCCACGGGCTGCGGCATCTGCCCGGGACTACCAGGGCTGGGCGGCGGAGGCCCTTCTGGATCAGAGGCCAGCTTTGCAAAGAGGAGCACACAACACCGTCTATTCAGAGCCTCGCCGGCTGCTCCTGCCAGAGCCCACGAGGCGTTTGGATGCAGAAAGCTATTGAAGGGAGGCCACAAAGACACGTTTTCTCCCCCGTGGCCTGGAGAGAAGACAGGACGGCCGAGGCACAAGAAGAGGGTTGTTTCCCATCAGCCGGCAGCCGGCAAATTCTGTCCTAGCCGCCGAAGGAGACAAGTCGGCAAAACACCCCGGACAAACAGGAGCTCTGGCGTGGGCAGGAGATAAAAGATAAGGAGGGCAGCCGCCCGGGTACACAGGCCCCCTTCAGGAGAGCTGGCAGCCGCACTCGGCCCATTGTTGGGACCTGCGGACTCCGACGATGGAGGCTTTCTTCTTTCTCTCCTTAAAGGAAGAATTTATGTCAGAGGAAAGAGGGGTTTGTGTTGTGTGAAGAGCGCTTGCCAAATGAAAATCTTTGCTTCTTAAAATAGCGAGGCACACATTCAAACTGGCCCTTTGTCCTGGTGGTGGAGAAGATGCGGGGGGTGGGGAGGGGGGCGAGGGCGCTCCGTTTCAGATCTGGCTCCCTTCTTGGCTTGGCTGAACTGCTGCGGTTCTTGCTGCTGTTTATGCTTCTCGAAAACGAAGGCTCGGCTGCTTCAGTGGCTGTTTCTGTTCCAGTCCTGGCTTCTATCCCCTGAGACTGTAGCCATTCATCTCTGTGGGTGTCCTTTTGTCTCCACCACCCCTGCTTTTGTCTACCTAGTCCCTGCCCACCCCCCTCCCCCTTTAAAAATATTTTTATTTGGCTGCTCCAAATATTAGTTGTGGCATGTGGGATCTTAGATCTTTTAGGTGCCCCGTGAAGGATCTGCTTAGTTGCAGTGTTTAGAATCTAGTTTCCTGACCAGGGATAGAACCCAGGTCCCCTGCGTTGGGAGCACGTGGCTTAGCCACTGGACCACCAGGGAAGTCCCTATTATGAGTTTTGAATAGAGTTCCCTGAGCTATATAGGAGGTCCTTGTTGTTTATCTATTTTATATACAGTAGTGTATATCTGTTAATCCCAACCTCCTAATTTATCCCTCCTTCCCGTCCCTTCTTTGGTAGCTCTATGTTTGTAAAACCCCTTATTTTAAATCCATAAATTGGGCTTATTTTGAGATAGGCACTGTGCCACATAATTTTATATTTAGTACTTTTTATAAAACATAATCCACACATTTTTTGGCCAATAGGTATTATTGTCTTCATTTAGCAGATGAAGAAACCAAGTCTCAAAGAGGCTAAATAACCTGCCTTAGGGTGACGGGGTCACTCAGTGACCTAGGCAGGATTTGACTTCCACACCTCAGGTTCTTTTCCTTCTTTGCATTGCATCATCCAGTGGAGACAGCATCCTTTAGTGCAGTGTATTACATGTTATATGTAAAGGTATATTCTAAATTCATTATTTATTCTTCTGTTCTTTTATTTTCCATTTCTCCCAGATTTCCCCTTTCACACCGAATCTTGCTTTGTTCATCAGGTTGAGGTCGAGGAAGTCAGGCAGAAGTTAGAATGATTTAACTTCTGTGCTAGAAGGCTCTAGAATGCTAGTTATAAATTTCTTCCTATACCTCCCCCATGAATCCTCTTTGGAAAATGAAAGGATTGCAACCCGACCCTCCTTTTTCTCTTTGACTCTCATTGCATTCTTTTCAGATTAAGAGTGTCCAGTTTCCTTGGGAGGAATAAAATATGGCCATCTAAGTGACAAGGGTACAAGCCCCTTCAGTAAACTCCTCAATGGGAGTGTTTATGAGTGTTCTCACCTCATTGAGCTTTTTATTTCACTAAGATTCTTTCATCCATCCAAGCAGGTGAAAAAAAAATGGAGAAATGATGGTAGAGAAAAGAAGAGCTTTAGGGAACTTGAAAGAGAAAACCCCAACAAGCTGTCCCACCTTTGTTTGCTTCTAAGGTCTAACAAGCCATCAGGCTGCAAAGGTTGGCAGCCTCCGCAATGTGATTGGCATGCTAGAAAGAATAACAGGAGGGCAGTGTTTCCTAAGTGATTCAGAGAAAATATCTTATTTTTACCAGCTTTACAAGAATGTGTGATTTTGTGACCACAGTGCTAAAACTCCTGCCTGAGGCCTTTTCTAGCTTCTTTGCCTGAAAAGACTTGGCAGGGGAAGCCTAAGCTTAAACCAAGTCCTAAAGGACGAGTGAAAGTTAGCTAGATAGACGCATAGATACAAGAAAGCGAAGCTCTTCCAAGCCCAGGTCATGCTTGGCTTAAGCACAGGTGTGTGAGAGGGCATGGAATGTTCTGGAAATGCCATTCAGTTTGGGGGATGGATAAGGGAGAGAGGGAGATGATTCAGCAGGTGAGAGAGTTGTTAGGAACACCACAGGCTTTATCTTGAGACCAGGGGAGTCCAACGAGAGAGCTATGACAGAGAGATGACGGAAGAGAGAGGACGGAAGTTTGGTCTACGTCTTGGATTTTCTTGAGGGCTGCCTTGAGGAGAGTTGGATGGGAGAACAAACGTAACTGCTTCGGTCTTTTTGTTGTTGTTTTAAAGCAAGTTTTCATCACCGTGTTCCATGAGACCAGGCTATTCAGTAAACTTCCTGTGATGAGGGATTTCTGAGATGTTCTCTGTCTACCATCCAATATGGCAGCCCCTGTTACATGTGGCTCTTGAGTGTCTGAAATGTGTCAAGTGTGGCTGAGTGACTATGTTTTTAATCTAATTTTAATTTTTGAAAATTTAAATAGTCATACACATGCTAATGGCTCCCATATGGAACAGCACAGTCCTGGACCCTCAGAGAAACACTATGGGATAGACAGGCTCATCAGACTAAGCTTAATGAGAAATTTCAAATTTTAAAGACTCGTTGCAGACCTTGAGAAGGAGTTTAAGCTTTTTAAGACATAGATACATGCCAACTTAATGGAACTTATGATCAGAACAAGGCTTTGTGTTAAAAAGGATGAGTGGGTACTAAGGAAATATTCAGAATGTGCAAAAAAACAAACAAAAAAATAGCTGTGAGGATTGGTATTCATTGCAACACTGGTTGTAAACAACATAAATATGCAAATATATGGAACTGATTAAGAAAATGCATCCATGCAATAGAATAGATTCCATCTATGCAATGGACTGATATAAATAATGCAAAAGCATATTTATTTGAATAGAAAGATGTTTATGATATAGCACTTAGTGGAGAAAGCATATTATAAAATGGCTATAAAGTTTTTAATGAAAATATGCTTAGAGAAAGATCTGGAAGTAAATGCATAAAATACATATACCCAGAGTGGTTATCTTTGAGTTTAAGGCAATTACTTCGATTTTGTCTTCCTTTTTTTTTTTTTTTGCCTTATCAGTATTGTTACATATTTTTCTGCAATGAGTGTATATTGCTTTTATAATTAGAAAAATAAGAAAACAATAAAATAATTGATTTTAAGACTCTTATAGGAGTGAAATAGAGGGAAGATCTATTATGGTTCAGAGTAGATAGCCCAGTAGACGAGGGATAAAGTAGGCTTGTTACATATTTTTCTGAAATGAGTGTATATTGCTTTTATAATTAGAAAAATAAGAAAACAATAAAATAATTGATTTTAAGACTCTTATAGGAGTGAAATAGAGGGAAGATCTATTATGGTTCAGAGTAGATAGCCCAGTAGACGAGGGATAAAGTAGGCAGAGGAGCCTTCTCATCAAAGATGAACTTAAAAAGAAAAGGAGGAAAGTAGGGGCAGAAGAAGGGAGCATTTCCTGTGTACTCCAGAGTAAGTGTTCACTCACACTGTATTCCGGAGAAGGCAATGGCACCCCGCTCAGTACTCTTGCCTGGAAAATCCCATGGACGGATGAGCCTGGTGGGCTGCAGTCCATGGGATCGCTAAGAGTTTGGCACAACTGAGCGACTTCACTTTCACTTTTCACTTTGCTGTGTTGGAGAAGGAAATGGCAACCCACTCCAGTGTTCTTGCCTGGAGGATCCCTGGGACAGGGAGCCTGGTGGGCTGCTGTCGATGGGATCGCATAGAGTCGGACAGGACTGAAGTGACTTAGCAGCAGCAGCAGCACACTATATTTATACATTATCTCTTTTCACTCTGGTGGTGACCAGATAAGCTAGGTACCATCATCATCCCATTTTACGGATGAGAAGATCAAGACTCTGACAGGTTAAATGACCCCATAAATAAAATCGGAAATCCTGAAGAGAGAAAACTGGGGATTTGAGCTTTGGCTTCAGTACTTACTAGCTGTTGCTAGCTTTTGCCAGTGAGTGAATTTCATAATGTCCAGGCTCATTCATGTATTGTTTGTGTAATGTTTGTATGATGACTAGACCAGGAGCTCCATGGGGCAGGAATTATGTGTATTTAGATCATTGCCTTTAATAGAGAACCTGGCATACAACAGGCTCACAATTAATATATTGGACTGAATGAAAGTGTATCAGGGATCATGAATTCCTGACCATTTTACCTCATAGAGTGTTGGGAGAGACTCAAATGAGATAAGAAGCCTGATGGGACTTTGTAAACCATAGAATCATGTACCCAGGTCAGGGGTTTTGATTTTTGGAGATTTTCCCTTATTGATTTTTTTTTTTTCTGAGTGTCATCAGCAGTTTCAAGACAAATGAGCTTAGAACTGCTGGTAGTACTTCTGCAATGAAGATTTAATCTAGAAACTCTTGGAATGTAGCAGGAAAACAAAAAGTATTAATTTATTCTCTTTTAAGGTAAGGAAAGTGTTTATTTTTAATATTTATTTACTTGGCTGTGCTGGGTCTTAGTTGCAACACATGGGATCTTCGATTTGCATTGCAGCGTGCACAATCTTTTTAGTCATGACATATGGGATCTAGTTCGCTGACTAGGAATTGAACCCTGGCCCTTCTTCACTGGGAGCACAGTGTCAGCCACTGGACCAGTAGGAAGTTTCCTAATTTTTTCTTAAATTATCAACAGATTTTTGAGTGTTAATGGGAACACTGGGGTTTTTAAATGTATACTTTTCAAAAATGTTTCTGAATGATCTCTTAATCTAACCAAACTATGAGATAGGTTGAGATATGGGAGGCGAAATCTATGTGTTATTAGTTGCATAACCACTTATCTTCAGCTCCTAATACAGATGTGAGGAAATGTTTATTTTTCTATTTCTGTGGTCAAGTGAAAGGAGATAAATTGTCATCTTGCAGAACTGGGTGAGGTTGAAAGAACAATTGGATACATCCTGGGTCCCCAGAGTGAAAAAGCTGGCTTAAAACTCAGTGTCAGGAAAACAAAAAGTATTAATTTATTCTCTTTTAAGGTAAGGAAAGTGTTTATTTTTAATATTTATTTACTTGGCTGTGCTGGGTCTTAGTTGCAACACATGGGATCTTCGATTTGCATTGCAGCGTGCACAATCTTTTTAGTCATGACATATGGGATCTAGTTCGCTGACTAGGAATTGAACCCTGGCCCTTCTTCACTGGGAGCACAGTGTCAGCCACTGGACCAGTAGGAAGTTTCCTAATTTTTTCTTAAATTATCAACAGATTTTTGAGTGTTAATGGGAACACTGGGGTTTTTAAATGTATACTTTTCAAAAATGTTTCTGAATGATCTCTTAATCTAACCAAACTATGAGATAGGTTGAGATATGGGAGGCGAAATCTATGTGTTATTAGTTGCATAACCACTTATCTTCAGCTCCTAATACAGATGTGAGGAAATGTTTATTTTTCTATTTCTGTGGTCAAGTGAAAGGAGATAAATTGTCATCTTGCAGAACTGGGTGAGGTTGAAAGAACAATTGGATACATCCTGGGTCCCCAGAGTGAAAAAGCTGGCTTAAAACTCAGTGTTCAAAAAACTAAGATCATGACATCCAGTCCCATCACTTCATGGCAAATAGATGGGGAAACAATGGAAACAGTGGCTGACTTTATTTTCTTGGGCTCCAAGATCACTGCATATAGTGACTGCAGCCATGAAATTAAAAGACACTTGCTCCTTGGAAGAAAAGCTATGACCAACTTTGCCAAAAAGGTCCATCTAGTCAAAGCTATGGTTTTTCCAGTAGTCCTGTATGGATGTGAGAGTGGGACCATAAAGAAAGCTCAGCACTGAAGAATTGATGCTTTTGAATTATGGTGTTGGAGAAGACTCTTAAAGTCTTTGGATTGCAAGGAAGTCAAACCAGTTCATCCTAAAGGAAATCAGTCCTAAATATTCATTTGAAGGACTGATGCTGAAGCTGAAACTCCAATATGGCCACCTGATGTGAAGAACTGACTGCTTAGAAAAGATGCTGATGCTGGGCAAGATTGAAGGCAGGAGAAGAAGGGGACGACAGAGGATGAGATGGTTGGATGGCATCATTGACGCGACGGACATGAGTCTGTGCAAGCTCTGAGTGTTGGTGATGGACAGGGAGGCCTGGCGTGCTGCAGTCCATGGGGTTGGACATGACTGAGCAACTGAACCGACTGACTGACTGGGTCCCCACAGGGTGCTGTTCATCTAACTGCTAATTACATTCTGCAAAGCCTTAGTTTTATTTTATTCTTGTTGTAGTAGCAAGAATGTCACCTTGGTGTCAGGGGGACTTGGCTTGAACCTGACTTTCACTTGACATCTGTATGACTTTGAATGCAATTTTTGCCTGCTGACAGCCTCAGTTTCTGCAATTTGTAAAACAGGAACAATCAGGCTGACCTTGCAGGACTGTGAGGAAGGATTAAATGAAATCATGTGTACACTACGAAAAGTGCTTGACTCAAAGCAACCTTTAGTTTGTGTAGATTATCTTTTTTATCTGCTTTCAAAGTTTATGGTTGGCAATGAACAGACTTTTCCAAGCAGAAACTTGTTCTTCCGAATATCAGTGTATGAAATTATGGAAGTAAAGTGATTTTATGGGTCCAAAAATAGCTTTTGTATTTGGAATTGGAGTCTTCAGACCATAGATTAGATTACTAATCTAATAGATTAGTAGATTACTAATCATAGATTACTTTTGTCAACAGGAAGAACCTAGGCAAGTCTCAGGTTCATGGACTACCAGAGCTGATGGAAGACATTGCTTTAGAAAACAGAACATGGTGAGGAGAAGTGACCTAGCCAAGGTCTCATGGCCAATGGCAGATATGGTTGAGTTCACAGTACATTTCAGGAATCAAGTTTGAAATTGTGTGGGGGCATCATCAGGTCCATAGGAAAGAAAGCTGTCTACGGTAGAATTCAGGTTTTTAGTTACCTGTCTGAGCGTGTGGGACAATAAAACCTTTCTTTTTTTTAAAAAAAATTATTATTTGGCTGTGAGGGGTCTCAGTTACAGCATGAGGGTCCTTTTTTAATGGGTCATGGACTCTCTAGTTGTGGCACTTGGGCTCCAGATCATCCGGAGTGGGGGCTCTGTGTTTGTGGTGCACAGGCTTAATTGCTCTGCAACATGTGGGATTAGTTCCTGGACCAGGGACTGAATCCCTGTCCCCTGTATTGGAAGGCAGAGTCTTAACCACTGGACTACCAAGGAAGTCCTCAGCAAAACTCTTCTGATTTTTAGATGTTTAAGTTAGTTGGTCAATAAGCCTGTACACCACTTCCCCATGTGTATTCAGTTCAGTCGTGTCTGACTCTTTCGACCCCATGAACTGCAGCACCCCAGGCCTCCCTGTCCACCACCAACTCCCAGAGTCCACCCAAACTTGTCCATTGAGTTGGTGATTCCATCCAACTGTCTCATCCCCTGTTGTCCCCTCCTCCTCCTGCCCTCAATCTTTCCCAGCATCAGAGTCTTTTCCAATGAGTCAGCCCTTCACATCAGGTGGCCAAAGTATTGGAGTTTCACCTTCAACATCAGTCCTTCCAATGAATACCCAGGACTGATCTGCTTTAGGATGGCCTGGTTGGATCTCCTTGCAATTCAAGGAACTCTCAAGAGTCTTCTCCAACACCACAATTCAAAAGCATCAATTCTTCTGTGCTCAGCTTTCTTTATAGTTCAACTCTCACATCCATACATGACCACTGGAAAAACCATAGCCTTGACTAGACGGGTCTTTGTTGACAAAGTAATGTCTTAGCTTTTTAATATGTTGTCTAGATTTCCTTCCAAGGAGTAAACATCTTTTAATTTCATGGCTGCAGTCACCATCTGCTGTGATTTTGGAGCCCCCCAAAATGAAGTCAGCCACTGTTTCCCCATCTATTTGCCATGAAGGGATGGGACTGGATACCATGATCTTAGTTTTCTGAATGTTGAGCTTTAAGCCAACTTTTTCACTCTCCTCTTTCACGTTCATCAAGAGACTCTTCAGTTCTTCTTCACTTTCTGCCATAAGGATGATGTCATCTGCATATCTGAGGTTACTGATATTTCTCCAGCAATCTTGATTCCAGCTTGTGCTTCTTCCACCCATGTGTGTAGCAAATGCAAAATCCAATTTTAGATAATTAGGAAGGACAAGTTTCTGAAACCAGAGAGGTAAGGGAGACATACCAACTGCTGCTCTGAGAAATATGGGTTGCTGTCTATTTT
The DNA here is from genome assembly GCA_006408675.1 of Madoqua kirkii. Taxonomy (NCBI): domain Eukaryota; kingdom Metazoa; phylum Chordata; class Mammalia; order Artiodactyla; family Bovidae; genus Madoqua; species Madoqua kirkii. The sequence continues at coordinate 11,554 of SJYC01141516.1, read as the reverse complement.
CAAGAAATCATTCTAGAACAAGTGGACAGGTAGGCCACTGGTTTTTATATTTCTTCATTCATTCATTCATTTGCTCACTAGAAGCTCTCTGAGCCCAGGAGATGAACCAGATACTTTGTTAAGTGTGGAAGTTACAGAGACGCACGAAACTCATCTGTTCTCTAGGAAGTTCGCAGGCTCCTTTCTTGGCATCCTTCCTGGTCTCTTGCCCTGAGCTTTGGGAGGAGCATCGTGCTGAGGCTGCACTGCACACCTCTTGTTGAGGACTGGTCTAACCGGAGTGGGAAGATGGTCCTCTGGCTCCTCCCTTCACGTGTCCGTTACCCGGATGTGACCAGGTCTACTGGTGCCATTTCTTTTCTCATCCTTGCTTCTACTCTTCTGTCTGCACCACCTAAGCAGGAATTAGCACCCTTCTTCACTCTGTCCCACCCCCAAATAAACTCATTCTTATAAAGTTTTTAATTTTTACTTGACTATTTCATTGGGGATATGGAGAAAGGAAGGTTAGGTTACATTGTACATCATTCAAAGTTACTTGATAAAATGCTTCTATGAGTCCGTGCTCTTCTCTATAAAATCTCTTCTCTTGGCTACATTCTCCAAGTCTCTTTCTTTCTCTTCTGTCTCAATCATCTAACCCAGATATCATATCTCCCCAGGTTCTTGGTTCCAGCGCTTTTTCCTGTCATCTCATCTCCAAGTTGCAATATCTCCATTTCTGATCATGTCACACCTTTCTGGGAAGGTAGTTGGAGATTGGAAACAAGAACAAGAAGTCCTTTTTTTTTTTTGGCTAAAAGTTAGTATATTTTTGTGTTTGACCAGTGGGTCACCTTGGCAAGAGAGGAGAAGCCACTTACAAAAAGTTGAGCATCTGCTTCAGCACCTTTTCCCTCTGTCCCAGAGCACCCTATTCTCCATCCTGCATGTCATTCATCCCATGGTCCTATAATTGTCTGTTGGTTCATTTATCTGTAATTGACTTTAAGTACTTGCAGTTTTATAGGTTGTGAAGAATGGGAGTGAGTGGCCCAGGTTCCCTCTAAGTGCTTGGTCTTAAAACAGATGGTACCTATTTCCCAAGCAGCTGTTGTTCTTTTAGAGAACAAAGATCTTTCATAATCTCTATGAAGGGTGAATAAAAAGTAGAGACGCTCTCATCAAGCTCCTGAAATCCAGGCTCTGGCAGCCCCCTTCACTGTGTAATTAGGAGATATACTGGGGGATTGCAGAGCTCTATAAACAGGGACCAGATCTCTCTGGGCCAACCATCACCAACTCCACCCTTCAGGGCTCCTCCTGCCCAGGTGTGATTTTCAGAGGGCCAGAATCTGTGGCTCAATGAGTAGTTCAGAGCCTGTGGCTCTTTGTTGCTACCCCTTGAAGGGTAACGAGAGAGGGAAACATTAAAAAACATGGAATATTAAATGTTGGAAGGAATCTTTAAGATCCTTTGAAATCATTCAATTATGGTTTGATAAAAACTGATGGAGTGCATACTATATGCCAGGCCATATTTTAAGCACATGGGAAAGGGAGGCTGATAGGACCAAGAATAAGAGAATATGGGGAAATATAACAAAGACTCAGAATTCAACCATATTCATGTATGTTGGATGGGTGGGAGAGTTGAGTTAGGTTTACTTAAGTCTCAGAGCTCCTCAGGGACAACTCAGTTGCATTCTTGATAGTACTTTGACTTCATGTACTGGTTTCACATTCTGCCACAAAGACAAGCAAAACTGTTAGGTCCATATGGAAAGATTTATTTTCTCACATCACAAATAAGTACACTGGAGTCAGTTCTCCAAATAAGACGTACGGATGGCTAACAAACACATGAAAAGATGCTCAACATCACTCATTATCAGAGAAATGCAAATCAAAACCATGATGAGGTACCATTTCACACCAGTCAGAATGGCTGCGATCCAAGAGTCTATAAGCAATAAATGCTGGAGACAGTGTGGAGAAAAGGGAACCTTCTTATACTGTTGGTGGGAATACAAACTAGTATAGCCACTAAGGAGAACAGTGTGGAGAGTCTTTAAAAAATTGCTGCCTTATGACCCAGCAATTCCACTGCTGGGCATACACCCCGAGGAAACCAGAACTGAAAGAGACACGTGTACCCCAGTGTTCATCGCAGCACTGTTTATAATAGCCAGGACATGGAAGCAACCTAGATGTCCATCAGCAGATGAATGGATAAGAAAGCTGTGGTACATATACACAATGGAGTATTACTCAGCCATTAAAAAGAATATATTTGAATCAGTTCTAATGAGGTGGATGAAACAGGAGCCTGTTATACAGAGTGGAGTAAGCCAGAAAGAAAACACCAATACAGTATACTAACACATATATATGGAATTTAGAAAGATGGTAATGATAACACTGTATGTGAGACAGCAAAAGAGACACAGATGTTTAGAATGGACTTTTGGACTCTGTGGGAGAGGGAGAGGGTGGGATGATTTGGGAGAATGGCATGGAAACATGTATACTATCATGTAAGAAACGAATCGTCAGTCTATGTTTGATACAGGATACAGGATGCTTGGGGCTGGTGCACGGGGAAGATCCAGAGGTGGGAGGGGGGTTTAGGATTGGGAACTCATGTATACCTGTGGTGGATTCATGTCAATGTATGGCAAAACCAATACAGTATTGTAAAGCAAAATAAAGTAAAAATAAAAATTTAAAATAGAAAAAAAAGTAAGTTACCTAAAAAGAAAGATATATACAGCAAATCCTTGAGCAGACATCAAAGAAAACCTCAAAAACAGGATGAAAAAATGAGTAAAGAAATGAAAATGCTGGTTAAAAATACTCAATTAAAAAGAAAGGAATAGAGGAATAAAAAGCACATATAGAAAATGACATAAAATGTCAAATGTAAATCCAAAAATATCAATAGTATCACAAAATATGAATAGATTAAGTCTAATCAAAAGGCAGAGATTGTCAGACCTTACTTCTGACCTTTAGAAATAAAAGCATTGTATGCCAATAAATTAGATGAATTGGGTGAAGCAGACAAATTCCTAGAAAGACATAAGCTACCAAAACTGACTCCAAAAGAAATAGACAAACTGAATAGACCTATAATAAATAGCCACGAAATTAAAAGATGCTTACTCCTTGGAAGAAAAGTTATGCAACGTAGACAGCATATTAAAAAGCAGAGACATTACTTTGCCCACAAAGGTCCATCTAGTCAAAGCAATGGTTTTTCCAATAGTCATGTATGGATGTGAAAGTTGAACTATAAAGAAAGCTGAGTGCCAAAGAATTGATGCTTTTGAACTGTGGTGTTGGAGAAGACTCTTGAGAGTCCCTTGGACTGCAAGGAGATCCAACTTGTCTATCCTAAAGAAAATCAGTCCTCAATATTCATTGAAAGAGCTGATGCTGAATCTGAAGCTCCAATAGTTTGGCCACTTGATGTGAAGAACTGACTTACTGGAAAAGACCCTGATGCTGGGAAAGACTGAAGGCATGAGAAGGGGACAACAGAGGATGAGATGGTTGGATGGCATTACCAACTCAGTGGATATGAATTTGCGTAAATTCTGGGAGTTGGTGGTGGATAGGGAAGCCTGGAGTGCTGCAGTCCTTGGGGTCACAAAGAGTTGGACATGACTGAGAGACTGAACTGATAATAAATAGATTAAATGTGTGATCAAAAATACCAAGATAAAGAACCCATTAAAAAGTAAGTGAGATGTTCACACGAAATCATTGTGATATTGTTAATTGACTATACTCTAATACAAAATAAAAAAGCTTTTTTTTTAAAAAAACAATACATTCATATTAAAAAAGATAAGCGAAGGACTTGAATAAACATCAAAGAATCTATACAAATGGCCAAAAGCACATGAAGAGATGTTCAATGTTGTCAGTCGTTAAGGAAATGGAAACCACAATGAAGGATCAGGAGATGGCAACCGACTCCAGTGCTCTTGCCTGGAGAATCCAGGGACGGCGGAGCCTGGTGGGCTGCCGTCTATGGGGTCGCACAGAGTCGGACACGACTGAAGCGACTTAGCAGCAGCAGTAGCAGTCACATTCACTAGGATGCCTGTAACAGCAGCACCAACAACGATGACAATGGGAGCAGCAACAAGGAAAAGAAATGTTGGTGAGAATGTGAAGAAACTTGAGTCTTTACTCACGGTTGCTGGGAATGTAAAATGGTACTGTGAAAAATGGTACTTTTTCAGCTACTGTGAAAAGTTTGAAGATTCCTCAAGAAGTTAAGCATAGAGGGACTTCCCTGGTGGTCCAGTGGCTAAGACTCCATGCTTCCAATGCAGGGGGCCGGGATTCAATCCCTGGTTAGGGAAATAGATCCTACATCTGTAACTCAGACCTGGCATAGCCAAATAACCTCTTAAGGCTGTACAGAGGTTGGATCCATGGTGAACAGAGGTGAGAAGGGGTGGTTTACACTCAGCTCTGGGGCTTTTGTAGGATGTCCTGAACTAGGTCAGTAGGTCAGTAGATTAAAGGAGAACAAGCATAGAGTAGTGAAATAATTAAGATTTGGTAACTGAGAGAAAGTAAGTGAGGTCTTGGTAGGTGACGATGACTTGGTCTGAAATTAGAAACGTAGGAGGATGGACGAGTGTAATGCCCTTGAGAGGCCTGTGGTGTATCAAGCTGGAGCAATATCAAGTGGAGAGCTGACTATTGAACATCGGTGAGATGTTGGTGCTGGAAATGCAGACTTAGAAGACATCAGCATAGAGATGGTTCTTAAAATGACGAGAGGAGATTCTGTGACCCAAGCAGAGTGCCTATGGAGAGAGGAAAGTATGCCAAGGATTTAATCCTGGTATTCAAAAAGTAGGAAGAGAAGGCCGTAAATAATCATATGGAAATGAGGAGTGAAGCTGAGTCCAGCCTCTGTGCCCTGACACTGAAGTATCTTGGAAACAGAATTTTGGATGAGGTAGCTTTATTGCTTTGCCAGGCAAAGAGGGCTACTGAGGGCTAATGCCCTCAAAACTGTATCCCAACCTGGAGAGGGTAGTGAGGAGTTTTATAGCAATGGTTCAAAGAGGGTGGCCATTCTTCTGACGGGCTGGTGGTGAGCTAAGCAGGAGTCAGCATCATTAATCTTCTGGTTCCAACCTGTCTGGGGCCTACATGCTGTGGGCAGCTCATCACTGCTACCTTCCCTCCCCTGGTGGGGGTTTCGGTAGGGCAGACAGCTCAAAAACATTGTTACGTGTATCCCTGGTGGTTCAGATGGTAAAGAATCCACCTGAAAAGTGAGAGACGTGGGTTTGATCCTTGGGTTGGGAAGATCCCCTGGAGACGGGAATGACTACCCACTCCAGCATTCTTCCTGGAGAATCCCCATGGACAGAGGAGCCTGGTGGGCTACAGTCCATGGGGTTGTGAAGAGCTGACACCGCTGAGCGATGAGCACAGCATGCATATCCCTTGATGGGGAGCTTGGACCCTGCCCCACGGCTGCACTATTTTTTTTGGCTGTTCTTCCTTTGTCTCTGCATCCCCTGCCTTCCCTGATTAGCAACTGTTTGAACCTGCTCATGGGAACTTAGGGAACCTTATGGAGGCTGAATGAAGCCTATTTCCTGTAATTAAGAAATGGGGGACACAGAAAGCCTTTTGTGCCCAGGAGTCCCACAGAGTCCTGCCCTGTATCAGTATCATTCAAGGGAAAGAGAATTTCTGAAGAGCTGTGAGAAATCCGTGGTCTAATGCATCAGAGAGTCCAGTTAGAATAGGACTGAAAAGTCTTCATTGTTTTGGTGGTACTGTGGTCACTGGAGACCTTTCGAGGAACAGTTCCAGGGGAGTGGTGAGGGAGAGGGAGATGGTAGTAGCCTGGCTAGTGAATGGGAGGTGAGAAGTAGGACCCACAGGTAAATAACACTCCTTCTAGAACTTTCTAGAAGAAAAGTAGAGTAGGAACAGAGTAGCAGTTGAAAGTGTTAGATCCAGAGTGCTTACATTTTAATATGGAAGGCACTTGATTCTCTTTCTAGACTCATGGGCAGAGCCCATAGAGAATGGAGGACCTGCAAAAGCAAAGGCAGGAGCCAGAGAGAAGGGGAGAAACAGAGAGCAGGGGGAGGCAGGTGGGGGGTGGCCATGCAGAGGCAGCCGCCACCTCCTATTCTGAGCTAGGCTGAGTAATGCCCCCAAGTGTGTAGTCCCCATGTCCAGACCCTGTGGGTGTAACCTTCTACGGCAAAAGGAGATTTGCAGATGTGGTTAAGTGGATCTGAAAATGTGGGGGTTATCTTGGATATTTCAGGTGGACCTTGAATATATTGACAAGTATCCTTTTGAGGAGGGAGATTTAACTATAGAAGAAGCGAAGGCAACTGTATCCACATGGTGGAGCCTGGGACTTACCAGGTGGCTCAGTGGTAAAGAATCCATCTGCCACTGCAGGAGATGTGGGTTCGATACCTGGCTCAGGAAGATCCCCTGGAGAAGGAAATGGCAATCCCCTCCAGTATTCTTTCCCAGGAAATCCCACGTACAGGGGAGCCTGGTGGGTTGCAAAAGAGTTGGGCATGACTTAGCGACTAAAACAGTAGCAAGGCAGAGACTGGGTGATGTGGTCATAAACCAACGAAGGCTGGTGGCTGCTGGAAGCCAGAAGGGTCGAGAGATGCTTTCTTGGATTCTCCAGAGGGAAATAGCTCTGCTGATATCTGGATTTTAGCCCTGTAAGACTCATTTTGGACTTCTGACCTCTGAAACTGCATGAGACTACATTTGTGTCATTTTAAGCCACTATGTTTGTGGTAGTTTTCCCAGCAGTAGTAGGAAATGAATATACTTGATAGTGAAGGCAGGCAAAGATGAAAGTGAAGTGAAAGTGAAATTTGCTCAGTCGTGTCCGACTCTTTGCGACCCCAGGGACTATACAGTCCATGGAATTCTCCAGGTCAGAATACTGGAGTGGATAGCCTTTCCCTTCTCCAGGGGATCTTCCCAACCCAGGAATCGGACTGAGGTCTCGTGCATTGCAGGTGGATTCTCTACCAGCTGAGCCACAAGGGAAGTGCAAGAATACTGGAGTGGGTACCCTATCCCTTCTCCAGGGGATCTTCCCCATCAAGGAATCGAACTGGGGACTCTTTACCAACTGAGCTATCAGAGAAGCCGAGGAGAAGATATAAGAATACAAATAATTACTTTTGGGAAAGGGCAGTCATGAGTTTCTGTCATGGATACCCAGTGGCTTCAATTCTTTGTTGGGTTAGGAAGCCAGGTTATATGCTAGGATGGTGAGGATTGGATGCATCTGTGGTCATGTCTGACTCATTGTGACCCCATGGACTGTAGCTCACCAATCTCCTCTGACCATGGGATTCTCCAGGCAAGAATACAGGAGTGGGTTGCCATTTCCTTCTCCAGGGGATCTTCCCAACCCAGGGATGGAACCCACATTTCCTGTGTCTCCTGCCTTGGCAGGTGATTATTTACCACTGAACTACCAGGGAATTTGAGAATCAGATAGAAATATTGAAAGGAAAGTCAGTGGCAGAGCCTGCTGAATTAGGAAGAAAAGAAATTGACTGGTGATCTCAATTCTCAGAAAGATTCACATGTTGATGAAACACGTTTGAAGTACAATGGTGGGGATGTGCTGTTGCTACAAAGCATAGTGATTTTCTCTGCTCTGCTCAGTCACCCCAATAGAAGATCCACTTAAGTCAATCAAGAAAGCAACTGAATTTGGGTTTGGGGTTTTGCCAGGTTGTGGGAATGTGTAGGAATGTGGTGGGTGACCCTCCTGATGTGTTGGGAGGAGGGCTGGCAGCTCCCCAAAATACTTCTGAATCAGGTTTAAATTAAGGAGGTGGAAGAGGAAGGATGAGCATTCAATGGAAAGGGAAAAAAATAAGGCATGGGGAATGTGTGAAGGAGAACCGAGTGCTGGATGGGGCAGCAGAGACTCTGGCATTGCAAACTGGGGGGCAGAGAACACAGAAGATACCATGGATAAGGCTATGCCTGGGGAGGTGAGTAGACACCCCAGGGAAACGAGGCATCTCGGTTTTGCAGCTTGTCCTGAGGCTCCAGGTAGTAATGTGGGATCAGGCTTTGGGATGGGCTCACGGTGGAAATCTCTCGCAGCAAGTCTCTCCTGGGGAGTTGGGGACCAGTGGGTGAAGTGATGATGACCTCCTATCTAGCTGGGGGGATTCTGACTGTGGGATTCCCAGCCCCACTGTGCCTGCTTTTATAGGTTCCCAGGTGGCTCAAAGCCCACTTGCATTGGGTGGAGTTCAGAGAAGACCCTGGCCTATCATGTCCCAGGGCCAAATGCCGCTGGGTGCCTTGGTCCTTGTGCCCGATGTCCTTTCCTCCTGCACAGCTGCAGACCCTCACTCATCACGCCAGGCAATTTTATGTCTCTGCACCTTTGCATGTGCTATTTGTTCCTCTCAGAATTGGTTTTGCCTAATTTGTCTGCCCGGTGAATTCAAAACCTAGCTCAACTGCCTTATCGTCCAGGAAGGCTTCCCAGATGTTCTCCACCCTCACTTGCTTTTCTGGAAACCCATGCTTTGCAGTACTCATGCTATTACATGAACTTCAGTCTTCTCTTTGTCTGTGTATGTTTTTTTCTCTTTCACTAGACCATAAGTTCATCTTGTCTGAATTGCTTCTGCATTGCCACTACTCAAGAGACGCTTCGCAAACAAACTGAAATAAACATTAAGGGCTGCATAAGTGGAGGAGTCATTCTGGTCAGAGTGGGAATTGGAGATAGGAGTCGATGGCATATGGAAGTCTCACGCCTATGTCAGCCTTTTTTTGCTTGTGTTCCATCCTTTCTCCAAAAACAGTTGCTGAAAAACTCATCATCCAAAGTAGAAAGCGGATTTGTTCTCCCGAAGGCCAGCCCTAACAGATTGCTGGGAAATGTCAGTTTCTGAGTGGTGTTGGCTCTGGGTCCTCACTCTCCACCAATGCCCAAGCCAGTTGCTGGTTGGCTTGCTTTCTTGCACCTCCATCAAGGGACCACCCCCTGGCTTCTTCCCATCACTCCTGTCTCCGAGATCCCGCCACCTGTTCTCCTAGGCATGAAAGTACTGCAGTCTGGAGAGAGGCCTAAACTCTCTGTGAACCTCACATCACATCACATAGTTTCAGAAAACCCAGATGCAGTTTGAAATTACAGTTAAGAGCCCATGGAAAAGAAATGACAGGAACAGCTGAAAACCCCGCCCCCACCAGCTTCAGCTCCCCTCCCCCTGTTTTCTTATATTCCGTCCCCTGACCCCCTCCTCAGCTCTTCAGAGCAGAGTTTGTTCACTGGAGACACGAAACCTGAGCCTTGCACAAGAGCGCACACCACAGAGCGGGGCGTTGACTAGGTCCGTCCCAGGCCGGCAGCTGCTGGTGGTGGCGAGGGTGGGGGTAGGGGGCGGGCAGGGAACACGAGGTGCTTGAGTCTCTGGACGTCCTGGGAGGGTTGCTGTTGGAGGGTCCTTGGGGGCTGCCCCCTCCCGTTTTGCGCAATCTATCTTTAGAGAACTGCAAGTTCATTTCTCAGAAAGGCCCCCGAGCTGGAGAGGACTTCTAAACGGACAAACCACTTCCTGCAATCTTTAACTGAATTGGGGCTGGGGGGTGTGACCATCGGAGGTGGGGGCCTCCATTCAGACTTGTCCACCCTCGTGTCTTTCCACAGCCCACTCCTGGCTCTGGGCCGAGGGGCATGGAGCGGAAGAGGGGGCCCGAGGGCCTGGACTGGATGTCACCCCTGAAAGAGCAGCCTTGCTCACACGGGCTGGTCACTTCCAGGACTAAGAATGGGGGACTGTCCCGTGGGGGTGAACCTTCCTGTGCTTTATCTCCACAACTGGACTTTTTTCTTTTCTTTAAAAAAAAAATTAATTTATTTTAATTGGAGGCTAATTGCTTTACAATATTGTAGTGGTTCTTTCTGCTCCCACGCACCCTCCTTTGGTCAGGGGTCAGAAGGCTGTTCCAGGAAGGAATGGCTTGAAGCCTGGTGGGTGTCAGCTCTGAACAGGTGATCCATATGCAGAGACCACCCGCCCCTCCCCCAAAGGATGCTTCAAGGCAGTTGGTCCAGTGGAGAAAGAGCGACTTTAAGCATAAGCAACCTGGCTTCAAGTCTTGTCTCCACTGCTTACCATCTGTGGGCCTTGGGCATGTGTCAGCTTTTCTGAACCTTAGCATATTATATGGCAGTTCAGTTCAGTTCAGTCACTCAGTCGTGTCAGACTCTTTGCGACCACATGAATCGCAGCACGCCAGGCCTCCCTGTCCATCACCATCTCCCGGAGTTCACTCAGACTCAGGTCCATCGAGTCTGTGATGACATCCAGCCATCTCATCCTTGGTCGTCCCCTTCTTCTCCTGCCCCCAATCCCTCCAAGCATCAGAGTCTTTTCCAATGAGTCAGCTCTTCGCATGAGGTGGCCAAAGTACTGGAGTTTCAGCTTCAGCATCATTCCTTCCAAAGAAATCCCAGGGTAGTATCCATAATTACCCTGGGCAATTGTTATGAGATTCACATGTGATAATACATGTTTGGTGCTGGATATAGGCAATACATTTGATAAATGCACTTCCCTTCTCACTCCCTCAAAAGTAATAATAACTGAAGCTACTTTGGGGAGTTTGCTATGTTCCCTTATTTTTAGTGCTATGGCCCAGGCCTTAAGACTAAATGTACATTCGTTATTTCACTTGATCATTGTGTTGACTCTATGAGGTCGTCAAACTATTGCAGCTTTACGTGTTGCCGGGTGAACAGGCACAGAGTCTCAACGGGATTCTGGCTCTGACTGTGAAGCCTCCTTTCCCTGTCTCTGCTCCTACTCAGCACACCTTGCTCGACGCCTCTTCCCCAGGTGCCTGTGGCCAGAAGCTCCCCACTTAGTGTCACACTGCTCTTCCTCCCCTGACTTCATCACTTTCACAAAAGTTGTCACGTCAGTCAGGTGATCGTGGATTGATGAGTTTGATCCACGTTGGAGTCTGGGAGTGGGGCTGCCAAATTCATGAAAAAGTACAGGATGCCCAGTTAGATTCAAATTTCAGATAAATGCTTTTTTAAAGTAGGTGCATGTCCTAAATACTGCAAGGGATATACTCACTCTAAAACCTTGTTGTTTATTTGAAATTCAATTTAACTGGGAAACGCTCTCTGGGAGAAGGTATCTGGTGCAAGAAGCAACACTTAAAAAAAGAAATCTCTTTATTTTTGGTTGCGCTGGGTCTTCATTGCTGTGGGCTTCCTATAGTTGCGGCAAGCGGGGGTTACTCTTCTCTGTGGTGCATGGGCTTCTCATTGCGGTGGCTTTTTGTTGCAGAGCACAGGCTGTAGGCACATGGCCTTCAGTAGCTGCGGCATGGGAGCTCAGTAGTTGTGGCTCGTGGCCTAGAGTGTGCAGGCTTCAGTAGTTGTGACTACTACTACTAACTACTTCAGTAGTTAGATCTCTTGGGGCAACACTGGTTTGAGGCCAAAAGATCCCTGTGATCCCAAAAGATTCAAGATGGCTGTTTC
>SJYC01141515.1:0-42068 GCA_006408675.1 Madoqua kirkii | reverse complement strand
TGTTGAGCCACATTTCTTAGACTTTACACAGCTACTTGATGATTGAGAGTTCAAAATTTCCCACAGTCTTTTTTCCTACATTACTAGCTTTTATCTTAATCGCTTTTTCAGCTGTTTAAAGTTTAGTTGTATTTTTTTTTCCTCCCAAGAGTTTTAGAACGTTCTTTTCTGGACCACATCGTTCCTTTCTTCCTGGCCTAGCAGGATGGGGGGAGGAGAGAGAAGGGTGTGGCTATGCCGTCCTGGTATGATTCCTGGTATAACTTTCCAAATAAAAAAATTATTTTCCTCATATATCATATCTAATTTAGATGACAGGCTTTGGTAATGAAAGGGCTAGTGACGAATTATCTGTGGGTAATTCTCAAATTGTTAATCACTTCCTTAGAAACTGTGGGACATACAGCTAAGTTTTTATAAAAATGTTTCTCAAAACATCATTTTATTTTAGAGCTGAAATGAATTTCAGAAATCATTGAATGAGATACCTTATTAAAAATCATAACCACTTTTAAAAATTAATCACTTAGCTCACACTTGCACTAAAATTAAAAAAAATGTTAGAGGTTAAAAAATAAGATTTTTACATAACTGAGATCACACACTGATGTTGGATCTTTCTCTGCCTGCTTATATGATTCATTCTTCCTTTCTGAGCATCATTTTATTTCCTTGGTGGTCTCCTTTGTTCATTCATTCATTCAAGAAATTGTCAATATTTATTGGGAATCTGTCGTGTTTCAACTAAATTCCTAGATGCTGAGAATCAGCAGAGAGCAGAACTACCAAAAACCCTTGCCTTGTAGAGTTTACATCCCACTGGGGTGAGGAGGATGATAATAAACAACAGTTAGGTTGTTTATATTTCGTAGCATTTAAATGTGATCAAGTCTATGGAGAAAAAGAAAGCAGGAAAGAGAAAAAGGCATTGTAGGCATGGGAGGGGGAATACAGTTTCATCCAGGATAGGAAGACGGCGCTTCACGGAGAAGGTAATACAGACTACAGATGGAGAGAGGAGGCTTTCTGTGGTCAGCGGGGGGGAGAGTATTCCGAATAGACGAAACAGCAAACTCAGTTCCTGACCTGTGATCATGCTCTGGGTTCTTGAAGAAGAACAAGAAGGCCAGAGCAGCGTGGTTACTGCAGAGAGAGCAGAAGAGAAGATGGTAAAAGAAAAAGTCAAATAGATGACGGGGAACCACACCAGAGTGTTCTGGCCATTGCAAAGACCTCCATCATCCATCAGGTTAAAATTGCTTATATAAAGTTCCCGTGACGTAATGCCCTGCTTTAAAGTGCGAGATGTGGAGTCTGGGCAAGTGCTTGCAAACTTCTTAATATGTCCATCACCACCAGCAGAAGTCCTGTGCCTCGGAATTCCGCTTTTCCTCTATTCGCTGCCCACCTCTAATCAGTCAGCTTTCTGCCTCTGTGGAGCCGGCTGGTGTGCTAAATGGAATCGTATGACATGCGGTCTTTGGTGGCTGACTTCTTCCGCTTCGCATAGCACCCTCAGGGTTTCCCCACACTGTAGCACTGCACAGTCACCACTTCACTTCTTCATATCGCTGGATCATACTCCCTTGTAGGGACAAGCTTGTATCCATTCATTAGCAATGGACGTTTGGGTTGTTTCCACCTCTTGGTCATTATAAAGTGCTGCTACGAACATCACGTACATGTCTGTGCATAAAAACATTTTCTCATTTTACCCTGGGCATGTACTTAGAAGCAGGATTGCTGAGTCATATGTTAACTCTGTGTTTAACTATTTGAGAAGCTGCCAGTCTTTCTCACAGCACTGCACCACTTAATATTCTGCCAGCAATGTTTGAGGATCCCAATCTCTCCAAAGCATTGCTAAAAATTGTTATTTTTTTTTTAACTTTTCATCATTATAGCCACAATGTGAAATGATATCTCATGTGGTTTTATCTGCATTTCTCGAGTGACTTGTAAAGTGAGCCATCTTTTCAGGGATTGATTGGCCATTTGCATCTTAATCGGAGACATTCTGTTCAATCACTTGCTGTCCTGTCTGTTTATTGTTGGGTTCTATGAGTTCTTTATATGTTCTCTGCTCTAGACTCTTATCAGATCATTGATTTGACAATACTTTCTCCCATTTTGTGGGTTTTCATCATTTTTTGGATAGTGTCTTTGACATATAAAAGCTTTTTTTTTTTTTTGGATGAAGTCCAACTTATTTTTGATCCTTATGCTTTTGATATCATTTTAAAGAAATGATTGCTTAATGCAAGGTCACAAGCCTGTGAAACTATATTTCTTAATGGCATGGCAACCCACTCCAGTATTCTTGCCTGGAGAATCCCATGGACAGAGAAGCCTAGTTGGCTACGTCCATGGGGCTGCAAAGATTCAGACATGACTGAAGTGACTTAGAGTACATGCATTCGTCATAGGAGAGCCTATGTTTACGCTGTTGATCCATTCTGAGTGGCGTGTGGTACCAAGCAGGGGTCCAACTTTATTCTTTGGCCTGTGGCTATCTAGTCTTCCCAGGACCGTTTGTTTAAGAGACTATTATTCATGCTTTGAATGATCTTTTTTCATCCTTGTCAAAATTGCTTATCCATAGACATGTGAGTTTACTTCTCAGTTTTATTTCACGGATCTGTATATCTATCTTTATGCCACACCATTTTGATTACTGTGGCTTTTTAGTAAGTTTTCAGATCAGGAGGTATGAATGCTCCACAACATTTTTCTTTTACAGTATTGAAAAGCATTATTGGGATCCCTTTATTTCTATATGAAATTTTTCTCAGCTTGTCAATTCTGCAGGAAAAAAAGCTACTGAAATTTTGATAGTTTTGCATTTAAGCTGTAAATCACTTCCAGGAATAACCTTAGCAATATTAAGTCCTCCAATCCATTAATTCAAACAATGGCTTTCTGTGTTTAGGTATTTGGAGATTTCCTTCAGCAATGCTTTGTACCTGTCAGTGTGCAAGTCTCACACGCCAGTGATTGCATTTATTCCTCAGTATTTTACTATTATTATGCCTTTTCATTTTGCTCTCAGATTTTTCGTTGCGAGAATATAAAAAACCTTAACTGATTTTTGCACAGTGATCTTGTATTCTGCAAACTTGCTGAACTGGTTTATTAGATCTGTTTTGGAAGGTAGATTCTTTGGGGTTTTCTATATATAAGATGATGCCACCTGGAAAGAGAGGTGGTTTTATTTCTTTCTTTGAAATATGACTTTTGTTTCTTTTTCTTGTTCAATAGTCCTGGCTAGAATTTTTAGTAGTCCTAATTAGCAGTAACAAGAGAGACATCAATGTTTTGTCCCTGATCTAGAGGAGAAGCTTTCAGCTGGACGTTCGCTTTCACTTGGGGTGAAATAAGGAGCTGTTGTGGTCCTTTGAGAAGAGAGATGGCTTATAACTCTTATTTTAAAAGGATATCTTTGTCTCTTTATGTTTTAAATGATTATAATTTATAACAGTAATGCTAAAAACCTTAGTAACCATGTGAAGCTTGTATTAAAATCTAATTTGGTTCATTAAACAATATAGTAATGTTACCACACAAAAATGTTAATGTATTTCTCTGTTCTAAATACTATAAAATTTCTAAATTAAATATATAGTGTGTCCTAGTCACACACATTGTCTTAGCTATAACATTTCATAGAAATAAAAAATTGCTATCATATGATTCTGCAATGCCCTATTGAAATTATGTAATTTTTTGCATTTAGTTCTCGATGATAAAGACATCTCTTTTATCAGTTTAGTTCAGTTCAGTCGCTCAGTCACGTCCGACTTCGACCCCATGAATCGAAGCACGCCAGGCCTCCCTGTCCATCACCAACTCCCGGAGTTCACTCAGACTCGCATCCATCGAGGCAGGTGGCAATAAAAAAATCTAAAAAAATCTTGCCATTGATGATGGCTTTCCTAATTAATCATTATGTGATTCTAGCATGTGATGTTATAGCAAGAAACAAGTTTTCTTTTTCATAAGATAAGAATTCCAAGGTCTATCTCACAGTATTTTCCTGAGGATAACAAAGAAGAATCTATAAAGTATATTTGAAAACTAATAAGGACCAAACACTTGTAGGATATTACTATTATCTTGTATCTTTGAAGGTTTCTTTGCCACACATTTGTCTAATTTTGTAATTATTTAGGTTTATATTCAAGAAAGTGCACTGTTACACTAGATAGATGATTCCTGCAACAGTGATGACGTTTAGAGTCAGGACCTATAAAACCAGATAGCTCAACTGTGGTCTAACTAGGGAGAGCTACTCTGTGACTTGCAAACTTCCAAACAGCAAAAAATAATGAGACATACAAGGAACTGAAGAACCAGTCTTTGTCTCATTTTGAGTGATGCATTATCATTTTGAGTGCATGGTGTATCTTATAAAACCATGTTCAGACTTCTTCGGCATGCACCCGTCATCTGCACATTTCAGTGACGTTCCTATCAATCCACAAGTCATCACACTTGGCGGCGCCTTCTCTGTTAGCACATCAGAAATCTTAACAGCATATATTCCGTCAATAGAAATGGAACATCTGTGATGATGGGACCTTCAAAGATTGAAAGAGAATTCCATCCAAATCTTATGAATTGATTCATCATATTGATCCATCTGGACTGACTGATAAAAATATCTTTTAAGAGGAGTAGCTTGGAAACTTCCTTATAAAATCTGTAGTTTCAAAGGGCAAATAAGATGTGTTGCTTGCTTTTTTTCTCATTTCTTTTGTTTCCAGTTCTCTCTTATCCCCCAACCCCCAAAAAAGTTAATAAGAAGATATAAATAATTTCTATCTCATTCAGATATATTCACCTTAAATTAATCAGTCTGACGAAACATGTATCAACCCAGGTTGACAAGTCGAGCAGTGAAACTCCTCTGGGGTTTGGAACTGCATTTTGAAGATTAAGTCACAGAGGTGTTTTTCTGAAGCGTAAGTAAAAAGTATGACTACTGATATCACCGCATGGCAGTGCTGAAAGGCTGTAAATCACGTGCTGGGTAAGAATGAGGTTGTATGAAACTGAAATATGTTGTCTTCAAAATCTAAGCACATTCTTCAAGAATCGCCCCAACACTTAGAATTACCTGTCTACTTAAAATACTTAGTCATATTTATTTGGGGCTTCAATTTTGATAAAAAGCCTTATGTTTTTACAAAGGCAAGCCTGAGCTGTGATGGTCTCTGCATGAGCTTCTGAGAAAAGATGAGCCAGATCATATAACTTAATTCTGTGAGTCAGCCTGCCTAATCCTTGGCCACTTTCCCCCCCCCAGCTGGCCTGGAAAGATTTTTCAAGTTTTGCTTTCTCTAGAAAGGCCTTCAATGAGTGATGGCTTACAGGGGCAAATTAGAATCTCAGAGGGGATATGTACGCATCTGTGTGTTAAGCTTTTATACTGTCATTAAAAACATCATTTAAGTCCTTACTGACTTTGTTCCAGGATTGCTGCTGCGGTTTATGTTTTGGTTGTTGGCTGGAAGCCCGTGGGGTCTTGGTTCCCTAACTAGGGGGTGAAGCTGCACAGCCCTGCACTGGAAGGCAAGTCTTGCCCGCTGGACTGCGAGGGAGGGCCTTGGGCTGCTCCTTTCGATGAGGCTGGGAGTGGGCTCCTTGGGCAGAAGAGGAGGAGGTGGAGGCCTGTGCTCCCTGCCTGCTCCTCCCGGTGGGGCCCCGAGCCCTGCCCTGTGCTCTCCTCTGCATCTTCTGCCCTCGAGGGTGGTGCCCGGCACTCTTTCCCCAGTACATCCACAACGGGCCGTCCAGGACATGAGGCCATGATCTAAAATAACCCGACAAGGTCAGCACCGCCGCTGCGCCCCCCGTCGACCAGGGCTGTGTCCTCAGGTGGCCCAGGGCCGCTTGTCCCCAGCAACTTGCCTCTGCTCCACCCTCTCTCCCGGCCCCGTGGACCGGCTGAGGGGCTGGCTGGGATCCTGCCCTCTTGGCACAGGCTCCCAGCGCCAGGCGCCCATGTGGGGCCTGCACACTCTCCGTGCCCCCAGGCGTCTGGCTCCCCACGCCCAGCCCTGGACGCGCGTCCCTGGCCGGGCTTCCTCCGGAGCGAGCCGAGCTGCCAGGGAGGACGGGAGGGAAGCCAGCCACACGTGGCCACGGGCTTTTCCACGTCCAGAGAAACTTCAAAGGAACCCAGTGCTGATTCAAAACAGGTTTACTGACAACAAGACACATAAGAAAGAAGTTCTTCTCTCGAGAAAATTAACTTTAAGAAAGCGATCTAGGAAGCAAAGAGATTAAGAATTCGATTTTTAAATTATTTTATCCAAATGAACAGTGAACTTCAGAACTTCTATTCATATCAAATTGTCTCTAATATAGTGTTCTGATTTGACTCATGAAATGAGATCCCAAAGGCTGAGATGAAATAGAAATGCCATCATCCTTTGAGAGGTCATCTGAGACCAGATTTCTATCCCTTTGTAGCTATAAAAATAGTCAGCATTCTTCAGGATCAAAATCACCATACAGACTAACCATCAAAGGTAATAAAAATTTATTTTTAAATTAATTACCTAACTATTCTTTATTAACCACAGCTCTATCTTAAAATATATTTATCCTAGCATATTGAATTAAACCTTAGTTGATAGACCTAACCAAGAACAAGTGTTTTTTTCTTAATTATACACTCAAAATATTGAATAAATAATTAGATTTGAAGCTGTTGAAATAATGTCAAAATAACTAGTCTCTTCAATAAGGTCTAAGGGATATCTAATTGGTTATTCTGCATTATTCAGACAAAAGAAAGGATAACATTTTTTGTTTTTAGTGTTTCAGTTAGTGTTTTGATGAAGTTGTGATATGATTACCATCAAACATATTCTCAGAAAGAAAATTTCATGGTGAGTTTAGTGCAAGAGACAGTCTACTCCAGCTTGGAGTTTCTGAGACTGTGTGACAGTTTATGACACCATAATAAGAGAGACAATTTTATCTGGAATTTTGTGAAATTTGGTTTACATGGTTTCTGTAGCTGAAAAGGGGAATATTGGAAATAGGTCTGTTGGCTTTGCCTTGAAGAAAGGCATTTGCTCCAGAATTTTATTATTTCCAAGCAGTTCTATTAATTTTTCAGCAGGCAACCTTTCAGTAAATAAAAAGTAAAACTCTGATTCCTCCTATTCATTCTGATGTGCACATTCTTCCTAATTTTTATGTGTCCTCCAACTCTTGGAACTCTTCTTGGCTGAGGTATATTAACATTACAAGGAAACTACTTTCTCAAGGAGAGAAGTTCTATCAAAAAGTGATTATATTATGTAATAACTTCCCCCTTTTTTCCCCTTTCCTGCAGTGGGCAAAATAATAAATTGCTGTTCGGATGAAATAATTTGGGTAGTTTGAATCCTGAAACGATGCAGTTTATAGTTTAAATGGAATGCCTGGTAGTTGAAAATTTGTTATGAAACCTATATGTATATATTAATATGATTTCTTGATTTTTTTAAGGTCTTCTCTTTTTCTATATTTCTCTCATCTTTGCCAGTCATTCCCCATAATTTGTCCAGTAGAACTTACTCTCTGAAAACTTCTTTCCTGGTTCTGAAATTTGAAAAAAGAATGTATATCAGTTTATCATGGTATCTGTCTGTTTAAACTGTTGTCTTCATAGTCACTTTAGGAAACATTATTGTATTGAAAACTAGAGCTCTTTGTGACCCTAAGGACTGTAGTCAGCCAGGCTCCTCTGTCCATGGGATTTTCCCGGCGAGAATACTGAATTGGGTTCCCATTTTCTCCTCCAGCGGATCATTCTGACCCTCTGGCATCCACTGAACCCACGACTCGTGTCTCCTGCATGGGCAGGCAGAGTCTTTACTGCAAGAGGCACCTGGGAAGCCAGGTGACTCTTACTTGCTAAGTCGCTTCGGTCATGTCTGACTCTTTGCAACCCCATGGATGGTAGGCTGCCAGCTTCCTCTGTCCATGGGATTCTCCAGGCAAGAATACTGGAGTGGGCTGCCATTTCCTCCTCCAGGGGATCTTCCTGATGCAGGGATGGAACCAGCATCTGAGATCTCTTGTGTCTGCAATTAGGTTCTTTACCAGTGACATCTGGAAAGCTTCCTAGCGGTGCTGGTAGTGAAGAACCACCTGCTGATGCAGGTTGAAGTAAGAGAAGGGGGTTCGATCCCTGGGTGGGGAAGATCCTCTGGAGGAGGGCATGGCAGCCCACTCCAGTGTTCTTGCTGGAGAATCCCACGGACAGAGGAGCCAGCAGGCTACTCTCCATAAAGTCACATGTACCTCTTAGCACACAGTAAATTGCCTCAGACCAAATGGGTTAATGTTCTAAATCATTTCCACACTAAATATTTTATCATTGTGCCATCCCTTATGAGAGCTCATTTCTTATCTTCGAGACAGTCTACAAAATTTGAAGAGCTGGCAGTTATTTCTTCCCTTTAATTATATGGGCTGCCTAATAGGATTCTGTAGCAAGGATCTGTGTCCTCGATGGCTTGACAGGACGGTCGCCGCCTTCTCAATTCACCATACGCTCTAAATTCACTAGTCAGAAAGCAGGTTCTCCCTCATGCTGTGTTCAATTTTAATTAGTAGAAGCTTTCAAAATTCATGATTTATCAAGTCCTAATTCTAAATAGTTACTCTAGATTTAAGCACACAAGGCAAACTCTCACTTTTGCCTAAAGCACAGGGTCAGAAGGATTATTGCTGTGTAAATACGACAGATTACCAAAGGCGATTGCTGAGAAGCCAGGCCTCGGCTTTTTGCCAAAATGGGAAATTTCAATACGCTTGTCTCCTTGTCAGTGGAATGGGAAGCGTCACTGTGGCATGCAGCGCTTTCTTTTCTCTGCAGAAACTTCTTGAAAGGGGGGAACTACCATTCATAAATTTGGGAAGGTTTAATTCCTTCTCCTTTTACTAGGGCAAAGAAAAATCTCTATTACAAACCCCACCCCCCCAAAAAAACAAAACAAAACTGTTTCCTATGCCTTTTAGTTCATCCAGGTCACTTAAAATAACTTTGGAATAAATTGATCTTTTGTCCTCTTTCTCTTTTGTTATGTTCATCAGAAAGTTCACAGATTCTGACAAAACTCTTGGTGCTTATCAATTGTATGAACAGTGGTGGAAACACTGAATCAGCTCTCCCAAGGACTCAGGGTCCTGCCTTCCAAGTAACTTAGTGTTGTGTGAATGGGAATTTTATTTTTATCTCTGGGTGTGTAAGTGATTTACACTGTTGTGTTAGTTTCAGGTGTACAGCAACGTGGTTGTTACACATACACATGAATCTATTCTTTTTCAGATTCTTTTCCATTACAGGTTACTAACCAATATTTCATATAGTTCCTTGTGTTCTATAGTAGGTCCTTGATGGTTGTGTTTTGTATATTCTACTTTGTACATGTTAATCCTAAACTCCTAATTTACACCTCACCTGACATTTTCCCCCTTCGGAAACCATAAGTTCGTTGTCCAAGTCAGTGAGTCTGTTTCTGTTTTGTAAATAAGTTATTTGTACCAGTCTTATTTAGAGTCCATATATTAATATAAGTGATATCTTATGATATTTGCTCTAGTAATTTGGTTTTGAACTGACTTACTTTGGATAATTTATGTTTGGAAGGAAAGGGAGGAAGCATACATTCTGAGTGCTGTAGGAAACAGATTTCCTTGAAAATGTAGATTCTAGGTTAGGGAGAGGAGACCGTCTTACAAAATGAAGCCGTGGCTTAAATGCCAAGTGGCAGATTAACTACACCCCACAGTCATTTTCCTCTGTTTTAAGTGTCTGGATGTATCTACATTCTCCTTCATTTATAAATTACATCAGCCTCCAAAAATAGTCTCTTTCAAAAGAGATACTCATTGCTTGCTTAGGTACCTAAAGTGTTTTTAAGAGTTTTCCTTAACTTATTCCAAATTCCTTCTTAGGGTGGTCAGCTTGTCCTGACTTGCTGGGGCTGTCCCCCAAAGTACTAAAAGTCTCACGTCTCAGGAACTCCCTTAGCCACAGACAAACAGGACCGTGGTCACCCGATTCCTCCTCCCCTGTTTTACAGTCGTGACTTTCTATTTATATGTTATTATAGCTCTAAAGCTGAGGCCTGTCACTAAACCAGAAACTAGTTGGCAGGCGTGTCAGAGGTGGGTCCTGAAGAGCTGTCCTCAGCCCCTCAGCAGCAGCACTGGGCTGTTTGTCAAAAATGCAGATATTCAGGCCCAACCCAGACCTGGAACCATGAACTCTGAGGGCAGAATCAACAGTCTGTGTCTGATTAAGCCTCCAGGTGGTTCAGTGTCTACTAAAGCTCTGGAGCCTTTCCTTTACAGGAACAGGATGACTCGGTGCACAGATGTTTCCAACATCTTGGCTGTGTTCTTGCCGGATGTTGTGAAAGGCAAAGGAGCACAGAGAGAGGGGGAGAAAATCAGAAGGTGAAGATGATTCGGGATGAAAACTTAGATGATAAGGTCAAGGATTTGCTCTTCATCCCGCTGTCCCGCGTGTGGTCTAGTGCCTCCTGGGGACAGGACCTCAGCTTCTGAGAGAAAGGAGAGATTTGCTGGCAGCAGCCTGTGCGTTTATCAGTCACCAGTACCTAGCGGCCTGCTCACAGCTGCGTGTGGAGCATGTTGAATATGAGCTAGGCTGCAAGAGCAGGGAACGCAGCCCCACTGACGTGGAGAAACCAAGGCTGCAACTCGACGAGGCGGTGATAGAGACATCAGGCTGAGGTGACACCGAGGCATCCAGCCCTAATCCCCGAGGCCCGCGGGCGCCTCGGCGCTGTCCTGAGGCAGCCTCTCCCCCGAGAGAAAGGAGGGAGGGCAGGTCCTCTGGTGAAGAGGCAGCTCAGAGGAGCCCTCAGCAGCTGCTCTCCATGGAGAGAGGACTCGCCCTTGGCCAGAGAGCGGCAGGCCAGCCAGGAGCCGGGTCCTGGGGGCGCCCGAGGGGGCACGGAGCTCAGGGCCCATGGGCCGTCCAGAACGGTGGCCGCAGCCCCACGGAGGCCGGCATCCACACAGGCCTGTCACGCCCCTGATGCACTCCACGCACACCACGGGCACGCCACATACTCTCACACACACCATGCACACTCACGCACACCACGTGCAAGCACGCACACCATGCGCACGCACACACAACATGCACACCACGTGCACTCATGCACACTACGCACACCACATACACACATGCACAACACACACACCACGTGCACTAACGCACACCACATACACTCGCACACCACGAGCACACACACACCATGCACACTCATGCACACCACGTGTAAGCACGTGCAAGCATGCACAACATGCACACCGCGTGCACTCAGCACACCACACACACCACATACACACATGCACAACACGCACACCACGTGCATGCACGCACAACACGCACACGGCTCCTAACCCCGAACACCCGGAAATCCGACATGAAAGTTCCTGGCCTTTGCCACAGTGAGAACCACAACAACTGGTACACTGGGCGCGCGCTTCTCAGGTGGCTGGCGGGACGGCCCGGTGGACTCCAGCCTCTGTGCCGGGCTGTGCGCTCCAGTGAGCAGCACTATCGGCGTCACTGTTACGCTCCTTCACACTTTCTGCCTCTGCCTGTTGGGGGTGCGTGTGCAGGGCTGAGGAGGCGGGTGGTACAGCTGCTGCTTACATGAGGCCTGCTTGAATGTGGCGAACTCGGATCTAAGCTGATACTATCGGTTCAGTTAACTCTCAGCCGTGTCCAACTCTGTGACCCCATGAATCGCAGCACGCCAGGCCTCCCTGTCCATCACCATCTCTCAGAGTTCACTCAGACTCATGTCCATCGAGTCCGTGATGCCATCCAGGCATCTCATCCTCGGTCGTCCCCTCTCCTCCTGCCCCCAATCCCTCCCAGCATCAGAGTCTTTTCTAGTGAGTCAACTCTTCACATGAGGTGGGCAAAGTACTGGACTTTCAGCTTCAGCATCATTCCTTCCAATGAACACCCAGGGCTGATCTCCTTCAGAATGGACTGGTTGGATCTCCCTGCAGTTCCAGGGACTCTCAAGAGTCTTCTCCAACACCACAGATCAAAAGCATCAATTCTTCGGTGCTCAGCCTTCTTCATAGTCCAACTCTCACATCCATACATGACCACAGAAAAAACCATAGCCTTGACTAGACGGACCAGAGTCGGCAAAGTGATGTCTCTGCTTTTGAATATACTATCTAGGTTGGTCATAACTTTCCTTCCAAGGAGTAAGCGTCTTTTAATTTCATGGCTGCAGTCACCATCTGCAGTGGTGTGGAGAAAAGGAGAACCTTCTGTACTGTTGGTGGGAATATAAGGTAGTACAGTCATTATGGGAAACAATACAGAAGTTCCTCAAAAAGCTAAAAATAGAGTTGCCATATGACCCAGCCATCCAATTCCTGGACATACATCTGGACAAAACCATAATTCAAAAAGATACATGCATCTCTATGTTTATAGCAGCACTATTCGCAATAGCCAAGACACGGAAGCAAGCTAAACGTCCAGTGACAGATGGATGGATGAAGAAGACACAGTACACATACAGGATAGTACATTACTCAGCCACAGAAAGAGAATGAACGAATGCCGTTTGCAGCAATTATCAAACTAAGTAAAATAGGTCCGTATATCACTTGTATGTAGAATCTAAAATATGGCACAAATGAAGTTATCTACAAAACAGAAAGAGACTCACAGACATGGAGCACAGACTTGTGGTTCCCAAGTGGGAGGAGTTTGGGGATGGGATGAATAGAGAGTTTGGGATTAGCAGATGCAAGCTGGAATTTAAAGAATGGGCAAACAAGGCCCTATGGTATTCAGTTCAGTTCAGTTGCTCAGTCATGTCAGACTCTTTGAGACCCCATAGACCGCAGCACACCAGGCTTCTTTGTCCATCACCAACTCCCAGAGTTTACTCAAGCTCATGTCCATTGAGTCAGCATCACCGAATATGAAAAGGATGCATATGTGCATAACTGAATCACTCTGCTGTAGAGGAGGGCCTGGAGCGGAGCGGCCTCTGAGCTTCCTCTCCCACGTGCAGTGTGAGTGGTGTGACAGGTGACACCAACCTTCCCCAGTCTAGGTTTCTGTGGCGGCTTCTTCATGGGTTAGTTCTTTCTGTGAACTTCTACCTTTCAGTTTCACTTTATGCTTCTTCCTTTACAGGCTGATTTTTTTAATGCTAATTATTAACTGTTCAAATCAGAAGGTAGACTTAAAAAAAAACAAACCTCAGTATCAAACTATACTTCACCATTTAGCCTAACAAACCCAGCAGTATTTAGCTTCATTCATTGGGTTTCCCTGGTAGCTCAGAGGTTAAAGCGTCTGCCTCCAATGCAGGAGACCAGGGTTCAATCCCTGGGTCGGGAAGATCCCCTGGAGAAGGAAATGGCAATCCACTTGAATATTCTTGCCTGCAGAATCCCATGGACAGAGAAGCCTAGTAGGTTACAGTCCACGGGGTCACAAAGAGTCGGACACAACTGAGTGACTTCACCTCACCTCACCTCATGTATTGACAAGAATACAACACAGGAGAAACAAACATCAATAATACTATTCATTCGCAACACATAGCAAAGCAGTCTTCATGAAACACAAATAGGGCACAGTTACCTGTCATGTTGCAGTAAACTTTGAGAGGCCCCAGCGGTCCGCTGCCATCAGGATCTATCCAGTAGTAATTTGAGGTCTGGCCCAGGTGTTTGTATGCTTCGCAGGAAGGCTCATAGATGGCTGGAAAGAAAAATCCTGCATGAGCTCAACACCCAAAAAAGGGCCTCCCGAGATCCATGCCCCAGTTACAGACCAATGCTACCAAACTGCTAGTTAGGAGCATATCCTTAGAATGAGCCCTCTTTTTTCTACAAGGAAACTCACAATTTGATTTCTAGTCCACAAGCATTCTTTCTGACCTAACAAAGACATTAAGTTCCTGCTATGCCATTAGAGTTGGGGAAAGGTCTAAAACAACTCAATAAATTGTTGAATAAATGTAATGTTTGCTTAAAACAGGTGCTCGTGAGCATTGAAGAATATTTAGTTTATACTTATTTACAGATATCTCCTTACTGTAAGGGACTTAACTGAAAGGTCATGAATACTGACTGCACTGTCAGTCTATCAGCTAAGAGATTAGAGAAAATCTGCCCCCCACCCCGCCCCCACCGCCACACACACACAGACAAACACACAGACACATTTTTGCATATGTAGTATAAACTTCCTACAAACAGCATGTGATTGCTAACCTTCCTTTATTTCAGGAAAAAAGGAAAGAAATGCCCCTGCTTCATTTTGTTACTTTAATTACATTAAATTTAATTTTTGTAAAAAATTATATAATTAGATTGTAGGTTTTCGTCATGTTCCTTTTTGCTTCCTTGCTCCTAGCACATTTTCTTTTCTCATAGAAAATGCACCTGATTTCGGTAGCACAGAATGGACACTGACATTCCTCCTTTATAGCTGGAATTCTAAAACACTGTTGTGAAAACTTCTTAAAAATAGCTTTACACTGACTTTATGAGGGATTTGATAGGATTTAACTAAGAACTACTGAGACAGGAGGTAGATAGATGGCCCCTCACCCCAACACAGGGTAAAGCACTGGAGATTCATCCCCTATGGACAAAATTCCTCGCAGGGCAATTAAGTGAGGAGGTTGGGCCCTGTCCAGACCACATATTTCTCATTCCTGAAGTCAGGAGACTTCCCTGACTGCACGTGTGCAGAAAGGCTCCATAGAGGTCGAAGTGGGAGTAAAGTCAAGAGGTGATCAACCCATATGTCTTTGCGGTAGGATCCATTGTGGCTAAGAGATGCATGCACACACATGGAAGGGTCCTGCTGCTGGTGCTGCTGCTGAGTCGCTTCAGTCGTGTCCGACTCTGTGCGACCCCATAGACAGCAGCCCACCAGGCTCCTCCGTCCCTGGGATTCTCCAGGCAAGAACAGTGGAGTGGGTTGCCATTTCCTTCTCCAATGCATGAAAGTGAGAAGTGAAAGTGAAGGCGCTCAGTCGTGTCTGACTCCTAGCGACCCCATGGACTGCAGCCTATCAGGCTCCTCCATCCATGGGATTTGCAGGGCAAGAGTACTGGAGTGTGGGGTGCCATTGCCTTCTTCAGAAGGGTCCTGAGATATAGCAAATATAGACTGTAAACTAGGCAAATCAAAATGACTGGCCAAGGGAAACCTGGAAGAAAAGCCCCATGTAAGTGATTCAGACTCGCAAGGATTCTCCTTCTGAGTCTGCCTGAGTGTCTCAGTTCAGTTCAGTTGCTCAGTCGTGTCCGACTCTTTGTGACCCCATGAATCGCAGCACGCCAGGCCTCCTTGTCCATCACCAAATTTGGAGTTCACCCAGACTCACGTCCATTGAGTCCGTGATGCCATCCAGCCATCTCATCTTCGGTCGTCCCCTTCTCCTCCTGCCCCCAATCCCTCCCAGCATCAGAGTCTTTTCCAGTGAGTCAACTCTTCACATGAGGTGGCCAAAGTACTGGAGTTTTAGCTTTAGCATCATTCCTTCCAAAGAAATACCAGGGCTGATCTCCTTCAGAATGGACTGGTTGGATCTCCTTGCAGTCCAAGGGACTCTCAAGAGTCTTTTCCAACACACAGTTCAAAAGCATCAATTCTTCGGTGCTCAGCCTTCTTCAGAGTCCAACTCTCACATCCATACATGACCACTGGAAAAACCATAGCCTTGACTAGACAGACCTTAGTCGGCAAAGTAATATCTCTACTTTGGAATATACTATCTAGGTTGGTCATAACTTTTCTTCCAAGGAGTATCTTTTAATTTCATGGCTGCAATCTCCATCTGCAGTGATTTTGGAGTCCCCCAAAATAAAGTCTGACACTGAGTGTCTGTATCCACACATATTGTACTCTTTTACTCTTAATAAACATCTTACTTGCTTCATTGTTTTCTGTCTGTGTGGAAATTCTTTTCTGCAAAGCCAAAGGGCCAGGGCTCCTGTCACACTGACCACTGGTCTAGTGGCTAGGATCTGGTGCTCTTACCATCGAGACCCAGCTTCAGTTTCTGGTTGGGAACCCAAGCCCCTCTGTGAGCCATTGATGGCCAAGGGCACTGGAGATCATTACTATTGGTAAAAATATATACATTGGTAAGTGGAGTCTTTTGGAAAAGTGCTCTTGAATTCAACAGTCCCAGCATCTGCCCTTTCCTAAGTTATAAAGCAAAGGTCTGACTCTGGCGCTGCCTCTTTCTACCTCCCTCTTCCAGGTTCATGGTGCCTCCCTTTGGTTCTCCATGTTTCCTCTTCCCAAAGATGCTAGATCTTAAATTCTATTTCATTTCAGCAAATACAGCACACTACAACAGTTCTGAAATGCTTTGATTTACTCAGGGCTTGCTTTCCACTTGCTTTCTTCCTTCTGCAAACAGTCATTGAGCCCATATGGTGTGTTGAGCAGTAGATTAGGGAAAACAAGTAGAGCTGTGAACAGCACAGTTCGGGGACCTTTGGAACAGGGGCTGTTCCCTCAGCACTCAGCCATTGCTCATTCATGAAGTGCAACTGGAAGAAAATGTGGCTAGAGTGCTAAGCACAGCCATAGACTTTTGTCCTATTGATCAGTGGTAAAGCACACACCAGCCAGTGCAGAAGATGAGGGTTTGATCCCTGGGTCTGGAAAATCCCCTGGAGAAGGAAATGGCAACCCACTCCAGTATTCTTGCCTGGAAAACTGCACAGACAGGGGAGCCTGGTGGGCCATGCTCAAGGGATCGTAAAGAGTCAGACATGACTGAGCGACTGAGCATGCAATTATTAATATGCCACTTTCCCCTCCCAATTATCAAATTTAGATAATAAACTATGGCTGCTCTAATTCTGAATGCCATAGCAAGTAAAGGAAGGCAATAAAAGACAGTGAAGAAATATTTTTTAAACTTTCAGCAGAAAGATGATACACTTTGAGACAGGCTTTAGAAAGAAGGTTCCTTGTAGCAAAACACAATAGATCTTAGGGAAGGGATTCAGAAGGTAATGAGAGCAGGTAGGCTATACTTGCCACTGGCACACATGGTCAGTCCCATTTGATTCTTTGTGACACCATGGACTGTAGCCCACCAGGCTCCTCCATCCATGGAATTTTCCAGACAAGAATACTGGAGTGGGCTGCTATTTCCTCCTGCAGGGGATCTCCCCAACCCAGGGATCAACCTGCATCCCCTGCATTGGCAAACGGATTCTTTCCCACTGAGCCACCTGGGAAGCTCACTACTTGCCAAAGGGCCATGGTGAGACGGCCAGAGCTATCATGAGAAAGGATAAAACAAATAAGACAGGATAAAGTAGACGGAACTGATCACATGTTTAAGATCAGAAGGTGGACATAGTTGGAAAGAAAGAAAGAATGCCTTAAATTCACAATCTCTGAAACCAACTGCCTTATTACCTTTGGACAATCTTCCTTCAGATTATTGCAATTATTATGTACATTTCAAAATCACTTAGAATATAAGGTTTAAATTCTTAGGTTTTCCAATTAGCCCGTTCAGCCAATCTACCATCAAAAACTGTCTTCTTTGTTTTCCAGATTCCCTTCTGTCATTTTCCTTATCATCTGATATCTGGTTTATAGCAATCATCTTATTACCTGACTGCTCCACCCAAATATCACTTCACTCCCCACCCAATTATGCTTTTTTAATCCAATGTTGGTCTTGTCCTAAAACATTACTTTAAGTTAAATGTGTAATAGTTGTTCCTCATCTCTGGCAGTCTGCCCCAGATTGCCATCTAAGCATGCAAAACTTTCCGAAATCCTTACAGATCTCATTAGGTTTCAGCAACTTGCTGACATAACCTTGCTCTCTGCTCAGGCGAACCTGACAAAGGAACTTATTTAACCTATGTTTAGCCTTTATGGGATTGACTGTGGTTTTCAACAGGCCTTTTCCTCAATCTATAAAACTTCTCAGTCAGAGTTAACTATGAAGGAACAAGTGTTAAGAAACAGGGCTCCAGTCAAACACATCTAAGCTTAAATTCTGACTCCATCAAGCACTAATTGTACAACCTCGGCAAAGATATTTAATCTCATTTAGCCTTGTCTAGGAAATAGGTTGGAGAGAAAATGGCAAGCCACTCCATTATTCTTGCCTGGAGAATCCCATGGACAGAGGAGTCTGGCAGGCTGCAGTCCGTTGAGTCGCAAGAATTGAACATGACTTAGCGAATAAACCACCACCACCAGGAAATAGGTACCATAGGTATATTAATTAATGGTTATGGGTGCTCAATCATGTCCAACTCTTTGCGACCCTATGGACTGTAGCCCGCCAGGCTCTTCTGTCCATGGGCTTTTCCAGGAAAGAACACTGGAGTGGGTTGCCATTCCTCTCGCCAGGGTATCTTCCTGACCCAGGGATTGAATTCACATCTCCAGCAATGACAGGCTGATTCTTTACCACTGAGCCATCAGGGAAGCCCGTATATTAATTAATAGGTGGAGTATTTATTATTAATACAATAATTATTATTTAGGCACCACTGACCTTTTTCCTTTCTTAAGGAGACATTCTCTAATCAATACATCCTGCTTTCTGTATAGTCCAGGGCTCATCTCATGAACAATAATGCTTAATTATAGTCAATGTCAGACTTGATTGACTGTTGTTAATTAAAACATATATGAAAATTTTACTTCATAATAAGATTGTGAACTGTCATGAGGACAGGGTCTAGAAAGTGTGATTTTCTTTTTCACTCTATATTAAGCTCTTAATAACCTGGTGAAAGTGAAGTCGCTCAGTTGTGTCTGACACTTTGCGACCCATGGACTGTAGCCCACCAAGCTCCTCCATCCATGGGATTCTCCAGGCAAGAATACTGGAGTAGGGTGCCATTTCCTTCTCCAGGGGATCTTCCCAACCCAGGGATCAAACCCAGGTCTCTCACCTTGCGGGCAGACGCTTTAACCTCTGCACCACCAGGAATCCCATTAATAACCTGGTAGGTGGTTAAGAAAGACTATTGGAATGAAACTTAAAATGTACCTACCCTTCATCTTGTTCTAATTTTGATAAATGATTAGTTGGCTTGCCAGAAGAAGTCTATCCATATGAAAGCACGCTTGGATGATAGTAAGTATAGGGAGCTACTAACATTTCTGTGTAAGTGTACAAGCATTCTGAGCACACAGTTGAAAGCGTGTGGATGAGGGAAATTTGGATAAGCAAGAAGCTCTTTATTTTTCTTCAAAGTGTGGCAATTATTCCGGTTGCCTCTAACCTAGAGCAGGTTTACTGGCTGCTTTTGCCTCATCAACACCAACAGAAAAGCAAAACTTTATTCCAAACTTTATCATGTGTGAAAAATCACCTGGAGAGCTTGTTAAGACAGGGATACCTGGGCTTCACCCCAAAGATTCTGACTCAGTAGAAAATGTGCAGTTCTAACAAGATCCCAAGTGATGCTCATAGTGCTAGTCCTGACTGTATTTTGAGAAGCACGACTCTAATCATGAAAAAATAAAAATTAACTCAAGAAGAGTGGATTAATTCTTTATTTATATTTTAATATAAATAGGAAAAACAGGTCAATGCAAGGCAATACAGTACAATTTTAAATAACATAAGGCTAGGCTGGCCCCACACTTCCCTCAGAATAATAAAAATAGAACTCCAAATAAACTGTTAATAAAAATACATGTCAAAAGAAATACACTTGGATGGATGTGCAGAAAAGTATTTGGAAAGAAATATTTCTGTTTCCAAAATACTGTTGTTACTTCTGTTACCGATGAGTATTACTCAATCGGTAACAGGGGTTGTCTTTCAAGTAAGACATGGATGATTTAAAACTTCATGCTTTTCAATGTTTTCCACACTATAATGTGCATAAATTATAATATCATTAAAAATACACTTACAAAATACATACATGGAATAATAACACTGAGACAAAATGGCAAGAACAGATGTATATAGTAAAATAATATTCATTCAGTTCCTCACTTAGAAATTAAGAGATTTCTGTTCAAATCTCCTTTCTGTCATTTGCTACCTAGACACTCCCCTTCACTTTTCATTTTCTCAACCATAAGATGAAGGCAATAGTACCTCTTCCACCAAGTTAGCATAAGTATCAAGTGAAATCACACACTTTGTAAACTAAAAAGCATTGCTAAGTGCATGGATATTTTAATGCACAGAAGTATTTAGTATTTAGCTTGCATGCCTCAGCCAGTTAACTCTGTACTCAGTGGAGTCCTATCTGGGTTGCACAGTTTGTACATATCAAGCCCCAGGGAGATGACAGCACCGAAGGGGCTAAGTCAGCAACCACTGAAGAAAGAGAGGATCTGCGCTATCGTCAGTGATCGAGCTTTTCTAGTAGACTGCAGCAGAACAGAAAGGTGATTGGACTGATGGCAAAATAAATAGACTTGTCAAGTTCATTGATTTATTGGACGAGTAATTTTTCTGTTTCAATGCCTACTCCCAAACAAAAGTTCTCATATTATGCTACGTATTCTTAAATAAATCTCAGGTGTTCAGAAATATGACTGTTGAACACATCATACTGAATTTCATAGCTTATAAAAATTCAGAAAGTGACAAATCCTAAGTACTTATTCATTTTCACTAAATATTGAATATTGTCTGTGTGACATCATAATAGCTGTCCTGCAAAATGACAAAGCACTACTGTATCAGTTTCATAGGGCTGCTGCAACAATAACCAAATGCTTAGTGGGTTGAAACAAATCTGTTATAATTCTGGAATGGGAATTAGGTCAGGGAAATGCTGATACATTTAATGAGCAGATTTAGGTGACTCTTTTAATATTTCTTGGTGGTAGCATTTCAGAAGCTGGATTATAAGAAAAGGAATTAGTTGGTGGAACGGGATAGGGGAGTGACCACATTATTGTAGGAATTTAAACCATGAAAGGTAAAAAAAAAAAAAAAGTTGATAGAGATTGCTAAGTAAAAGTGAGGAAATTTTTGTTAGGATATGAGAGAGAGATTTGTGTTTATATTTAATGGTGTAGTTTCTGGTTATAAATAAAATTTCTACTCCTTGGATTAAGCCTGAAAAAATAACAAATAATTTTTTAAAAAAGAAAGAAACTTCTATTTCCCTAGCTCCATAAGTAAATTTGGGGAAACTTACGTTTCATTCTTTGGAATGCCAGGCCCCTCTCCTACCTCTTTTCTAGACTTTCTTCAAGCATATGAGATGCCAATGTAAGTATCAGAATCCAGGATACATAATGGCCAGGTTTTACTAGTGATTGTTACAGACTCATTACTTTGCTCACTATCAGCCACCAGGGAATAAGCTCTAAATCTGATGATCAATTTCAGAGTCTTGATAATACATAAACAACAATTTTGCCTGTTGATGCATCTTTACCAGCACTAGCTAGATTGATTTAAAATAAAAGAAAAAGAAAAATTTCTCACTTAGCCAAAAAAAAACCCAAAAAACAAAAAACTTTTCATTATTGTTTGATTTGAAAATTTACTTTCACATAAACATTGGAAAGATTTAAAAATCTTCTATGAAGTGTATAGTTATGCCTTTTGCCCACTTTTTTATTGTCAGCCTTTTTCTATTGACTTAAATCAGCTAAGACATAAATGCAGATTAAAATCTGCACTATCATATTTGTCTTCCTTGATTTTTGCCTTATCACCTTGAATATGTAGTTTTGGATACATAATATTTTGTTATCAACTCTATTAAGATTTCCCGTTTAAAAATGCTTTTACAACTCTTAAGTGTATACTATTATCTTCCATTTGTGGCAGTAAAAGTCTTGACTCTAAGA
This sequence comes from Madoqua kirkii, assembly GCA_006408675.1. Taxonomy (NCBI): domain Eukaryota; kingdom Metazoa; phylum Chordata; class Mammalia; order Artiodactyla; family Bovidae; genus Madoqua; species Madoqua kirkii. The sequence continues at coordinate 20,191 of SJYC01141515.1, read as the reverse complement.
CTAAGGAGTTGGTATCTACTCTGTAAGCATAGGCTAAAGAATTTAAAATAATATAGTAACATCATCAATTCTGTGTTTAAGAAGTATCTCCTGACACTTGTGTGGACACGTTGCATGCTCAGTCTCTTCAGTCGTGTCCAACTCTTGAGACCTTATGGACTGTAGCCCATGGGTTGCCACGGCTCTCTCTAGGGGATCTCCCTGACCCAGGGATTGAACCCACATCTCCTGCAACTTCTGCATTGCAGGCAGATTCTTTACAGTCAGGAAAGTTAATATCAACTAGGAGACTATTATGGGCTTCCCCAGTGGCTCAGGGTTAAAAGAATCCACCTGCAATGCAGGAGACGAAGGAGACACAGGAGAAGCAGGATTGATCCCTGGGTCCGAAACATCCTCTGAAAGAGGGCATGGCAACCCACTCCAGTATTCTTGCCATGAAAATCCCATAGACAGAGGGGCCTGGTGGGCTAGGGTCCATGGGGTTGCAAAGAATCAGACACCACTGAAGTGAGTGAGCATGATCATAAGGAGACTATTGCCAGGGAACATGGAAACTAATCATCCATGCACATATGACTGAAACCTAAGGCCCCTGAAAAAAAAGAGACAATCTGTGATTTGTGCCATGGTTTCATTTCTTATAGAAACACTGACTCAAGAAGGGCACTTCTATGGGTTAAAATGTATCCCTCAGTAGGTATTGAAGTTCTATACTTTATTTGGAAATAAGATTTTTGAAGGTGATTAAGTTAAGAAATCAGTCCTGAATATTCATTGGAAGGACTGATGCTGAAGCTGAAACTTCAATACTTTGGCCACCTGATGCGAAGAACTGATTCATTGGAAAAGCCTCTGATGATGGGAAAGATTGAAGACAGGAAAAGAAGGGGATGACAGAGGCTGAGATAGCTGGATGGCATCACTGACTCAATGTACATGAGCTTGAGTAAGCTCTGGGAGTTGCTGAACAGGGAAGCCTGGTGTGCTGCAGTCCATGGGGTCATAAAGAATCAGATGCGACTGAATTGAACTGAACTGAAGTTAAGATGAACTCATTAGGGTGGCCCCTAATCTAAGGGGGCTGGTATTCCATAAAAAAGGGGAAACTGGGACACACAGACAGACACCTATACCCAAAAGACAATATGAAGACACAGAGATAGGGACTTCCCTGGTTGTCCAGTGGCTAAAACTCCACACTCCCGATGCAGGGTGCCCAGGTTCAGTCCCTGGTGAGGGAGATATATCCCACATGTGGCAACTAAAGATCCCATATACCACAAATAAGACCCAAACCAGTCAAAGAAGAAAAAAAAGACACAGGGATAATGCTAACCATGACCAAGGGGTATTTGAGGTCCCCAGGAACTACAAGAGAAATATGTAATAGATTCTTTCTCATAACCTGTAGGAAGAACAATCAAGAAGACACCTTGGCTGCAGATTTATAGACTCAAAATTGTAAGGCAATATATTTCCCTTCTTGTTCTGCTTGTTACTTTGTTACAGCATCTCTAGGTATCTAACACAGACATATAGTTGCCAACTGACTGAACTAACATCTCCATTCCCACTTCTGAGCTCCTCCAAGGTTCTTATAAATAATGGGGAGGACTCTCCACCATGTTCCTAAACCACCATTTTAATAAAGAATATCTGCCTGATAAAATAGTTGCTTTTGGCCCACTCTGTGTGAGGTCTTAGGCTGGGTGCTCTGAATCCTACAAAGCAACAGCTCTCTAATCTCTGCGATGCTGATGAGCTGAGAAAGACTCTCCAAAAGCTCTTCTATGTCTCATTTTTGAGAGAAGCAATTAAGCATGTGGGATGCATCCCTTTCGTTACTACCTTCTAGAGCATACGGATTGCTTGAAGTGGCCAAGGATGAACCATGTTAGGAAGTTAATCTCAAGTCAAAAATGAACACATACATAAAGGTCACCTTTGGAACATCATAAGTAGTCTTTTCCTAACTGCACAGAAAGGGAAAAGTTCACTTCTAATGATTTGATATAAAACTGGAAAGAAGCATAAAATAACTTTATGGTTCATTTACTAATAAATGCTATAACATGACATTTTGAGTATTGATAGTTTATGAATAGCCTCACTTTCTTGCTCTCTTATATTGGAGGTGACCTAGAACTTATTACAAACTTGCTATGTGGATATGAGAGTTGGACCATAAAGAAGGCTGAGTGCCGAAGAATTGATGCTTTCAAACTGTGGTGTTGGAGAAGACTCTTGAGAGTCCCTTGGACTGCAAGGAGATCCAACTGGTCCATCCTAAAGGAGATCAACTGTGACTATTCATAGGAAGAATTGATGCTGAAGCTCCTATACTTGGGCCACCTAATGCAAATAGCCGACTCATGGGAAAAGACCCTGATGCTGGGAAATATTGAAGGCAGGAGGACATGGGGATGACAGAGGATGAAATGGCTGGATAGCATCCCAGACTCAATGGACATAAGTTTGAGCAAACTCCAGGGATAGTGGAGAACAGAGTAGCCTGGCATGCTGCAGTCCGTGGAGTCACAAAGATCAGACAAGACTTAGCAACTGAACAAAAACAACAACAATCGGAACTAGGTGTCAGAAGTCCTGAAAAGGCAGGTGGGTTTACTGAACAGTCTACTCTTGAATTTAAAAACAAGTCTGTTAATGGAAAACATGGATATAGCAGAAACAACCAAAATGGTGGCTGTAAGCCCTTGATGGGGGCCTGGGTCATATTTGGGCTGGTGGTAATCAGAACAGAATGGTGTCTGGAGCCCTCCTTATTCTCACCCTTTTTAACCACTGTACCACCTGTGATCTTAATCTGTCTTTCAAAAATAAGTGTCTCCTTTGGAAAAAGAGATTTCTCATTGGAAAAAACGACACTGACTTTCTGATCTCAATTAGACTCTAGCGGATTTGGTTGGAGAAACTTGTCTTTCCAGGATCTAATTATTCCTGTTAAGGTAACTACTGAGGTTTGTACACAGCCAGACTGGAAATCCAGGGAGGCACAGTGGCCTTGAGAACTTTCCTTGTGAAAGCTTCCTAATTCTAGGACCATGTAATTATTTTTAATTAGCACAATGTAAGCTTTACAATACCTAAGTACTCATTAACACTTGAATATTAGCCTGATATTTTTTCTGTCTCTTTGGATTTTTTTTTAAGCTTGAATGAATGCCCTGAGTAAACTACATTATTTCCCTGAGGAACTATTGTCTCATAATTGACACACAGCAAATAGTGGTGGGTAGAGAGATATGGGTTTAAAAGCAGATAGCCTGCATGTTAATATTATATCATGATCTTTCCATGAATGTAATTTCTGTATGGGATGTTGTTCATTATCATACTCTAATGGGTTCTTTCACCTGTCCAAGTCCCAAGGGAAAGGGTAATTTAGAAGGGGAAAAAAAATTAAAGTTTTTACTTCCTCTTAATAAAACAAAAGTTTATAGTTTTCTTACCTGACAAGTCCTTCAAAAAATTTTTGGTGTTTTATATATGGAATTTAGAAAGAGGGTCACAGTAACCCTGTATGCAAGGGAGCAAAAGAGACACAGATGTATAGAACAGTCTTTTGGACTCTCTGGGAGAGGGAGAGGGTGGGATGATTTGGGAGAATGGCATTGAAACATGTATAATATCATATAAGAAATGAATCGCCAGTCTAGGTTCGAAGTACGATACAGGATGCTTGGGGCTGGTGCACTGGGATGACCCTATTTCCCTTCTTGTTCTGCTTGTTACTTTGTTACAGCATCTCTAGGTATCTAACACAGACATATAGTTGCCAACTGACTGAACTAACATCTCCATTCCCACTTCTGAGCTCCTCCAAGGTTCTTATAAATAATGGGGAGGACTCTCCACCATGTTCCTAAACCACCATTTTAATAAAGAATATCTGCCTGATAAAATAGTTGCTTTTGGCCCACTCTGTGTGAGGTCTTAGGCTGGGTGCTCTGAATCCTACAAAGCAACAGCTCTCTAATCTCTGCGATGCTGATGAGCTGAGAAAGACTCTCCAAAAGCTCTTCTATGTCTCATGTTTTGAGAGAAGCAATTAAGCATGTGGGATGCATCCCTTTCGTTACTACCTTCTAGAGCATACGGATTGCTTGAAGTGGCCAAGGATGAACCATGTTAGGAAGTTAATCTCAAGTCAAAAATGAACACATACATAAAGGTCACCTTTGGAACATCATAAGTAGTCTTTTCCTAACTGCACAGAAAGGGAAAAGTTCACTTCTAATGATTTGATATAAAACTGGAAAGAAGCATAAAATAACTTTATGGTTCATTTACTAATAAATGCTATAACATGACATTTTGAGTATTGATAGTTTATGAATAGCCTCACTTTCTTGCTCTCTTATATTGGAGGTGACCTAGAACTTATTACAAACTTGCTATGTGGATATGAGAGTTGGACCATAAAGAAGGCTGAGTGCCGAAGAATTGATGCTTTCAAACTGTGGTGTTGGAGAAGACTCTTGAGAGTCCCTTGGACTGCAAGGAGATCCAACTGGTCCATCCTAAAGGAGATCAACTGTGACTATTCATAGGAAGAATTGATGCTGAAGCTCCTATACTTGGGCCACCTAATGCAAATAGCCGACTCATGGGAAAAGACCCTGATGCTGGGAAATATTGAAGGCAGGAGGACATGGGGATGACAGAGGATGAAATGGCTGGATAGCATCCCAGACTCAATGGACATAAGTTTGAGCAAACTCCAGGGATAGTGGAGAACAGAGTAGCCTGGCATGCTGCAGTCCGTGGAGTCACAAAGATCAGACAAGACTTAGCAACTGAACAAAAACAACAACAATCGGAACTAGGTGTCAGAAGTCCTGAAAAGGCAGGTGGGTTTACTGAACAGTCTACTCTTGAATTTAAAAACAAGTCTGTTAATGGAAAACATGGATATAGCAGAAACAACCAAAATGGTGGCTGTAAGCCCTTGATGGGGGCCTGGGTCATATTTGGGCTGGTGGTAATCAGAACAGAATGGTGTCTGGAGCCCTCCTTATTCTCACCCTTTTTAACCACTGTACCACCTGTGATCTTAATCTGTCTTTCAAAAATAAGTGTCTCCTTTGGAAAAAGAGATTTCTCATTGGAAAAAACGACACTGACTTTCTGATCTCAATTAGACTCTAGCGGATTTGGTTGGAGAAACTTGTCTTTCCAGGATCTAATTATTCCTGTTAAGGTAACTACTGAGGTTTGTACACAGCCAGACTGGAAATCCAGGGAGGCACAGTGGCCTTGAGAACTTTCCTTGTGAAAGCTTCCTAATTCTAGGACCATGTAATTATTTTTAATTAGCACAATGTAAGCTTTACAATACCTAAGTACTCATTAACACTTGAATATTAGCCTGATATTTTTTCTGTCTCTTTGGATTTTTTTTTAAGCTTGAATGAATGCCCTGAGTAAACTACATTATTTCCCTGAGGAACTATTGTCTCATAATTGACACACAGCAAATAGTGGTGGGTAGAGAGAGTATGGGTTTAAAAGCAGATAGCCTGCATGTTAATATTATATCATGATCTTTCCATGAATGTAATTTCTGTATGGGATGTTGTTCATTATCATACTCTAATGGGTTCTTTCACCTGTCCAAGTCCCAAGGGAAAGGGTAATTTAGAAGGGGAAAAAAAATTAAAGTTTTTACTTCCTCTTAATAAAACAAAAGTTTATAGTTTTCTTACCTGACAAGTCCTTCAAAAAATTTTTGGTGTTTTATATATGGAATTTAGAAAGAGGGTCACAGTAACCCTGTATGCAAGGGAGCAAAAGAGACACAGATGTATAGAACAGTCTTTTGGACTCTCTGGGAGAGGGAGAGGGTGGGATGATTTGGGAGAATGGCATTGAAACATGTATAATATCATATAAGAAATGAATCGCCAGTCTAGGTTCGAAGTACGATACAGGATGCTTGGGGCTGGTGCACTGGGATGACCCAGAGAGATGGTATGGGGAGGCAGATGGGAGGGAGGTTCAGGATCGGGAACATGTGTACACCCATGGTGGATTCATGTTGATGTATGGCGAAACCAATACAGTAAAGTAAAATAAAGTAAAATAAAAAAATAAATAAAAAACTGGAGCCTATTATACAGAGTGAAGTAAGCCAGAAAGAAAAATAGCAATACAGTATACAAACACATATATATGGAATTTAGAAAGATGGTAATGATAACCCTGTATGCAAGACAGCATAAGAGACATAGATGTATAGAATGGACTTTTGGACTCTGTGGGAGAGGGAGAGGGTGGGATGGTTTGGGATAATGGCATTGAAACATGTATACTATCATGTAAGAAACGAATAGCCAGTCTCTGTTAGATACAGGATACAGGATGCTTGGGGCTGGTGCAATCGGATGATCCAGAGAGATGATATGGGGTGGGAGGGGGGTTCAGGATTGGGAACATGTGTACACCCGTGGCAGACTCATGTCAATGTATGTCAAAACCAATACACTATTGTAAAGCAAAATGAAGTAAAAAAACATTTAAAATAGAAAAACAAATTGAAGTAAAAAAAATTTTTTTTTGGAAATCAGAATAAAACCTACTCTCTATCCACTTCTGCCATGTTTGACCCTTCCCACATTTCTCCATTCTTTGCACTGGCTCCAAGGCACTACTCTCCATCTACACCTTTGCAATACTAGCTACAGGAGTTTCTACAACTCTTTGTCTTTGTAACATTGCAATTGCCTTATTCTTTGGTCATGTCAATATTTGTTGTTGTTTCTCTTTGATTTTAACTTCACAGAATGTCACTTTTTTTAAACACTCCATCTGGACAAGCTGTACTTGTTATTTTCTTCATTATTACCTTTAGGTTATAGAAGACTATAAGGAGGGAAGAAAAACTATAAAACTGAGAGGGCATGCTACTAACTCATGCTTCCTCGTTTTAATAGGTCTCTACAATGGAGCTCAAAAGTGAAAGTGAAAACTGCTCCATCGAGTCTAGCTCTTTGCGACCCCATGGGCTGTGGCCTGCCAGGCTCCTCTGTCCATGGAATTCTCTAGGCAAGAAAATCAGGACTCGGACCCAGACCTCCCACACTGCAGGCAGATTCTTTACCTTCTGAGCCAGCAGCCATATCAAAGACTTACTTAGCTCCTATAGAGACTGTCTCCATGGATTCCTGCTCCATCCATTTAGTACCCTGGTCCCATTTTAACCTTTTCACTCTCATTTTTGAGACTAAAAACAGTGAGTCAAGGTGTGTTAGTGCCTATATTCCCCTCCTTCAGTATAGCTTGCACTGAGCAGGCCCTTTTCCCTTTCTTGTTGCTAATTAATCAACTTACTTATTAATAGCTATTAATATAGTACTTGTTCTAATGCTATGCCTTATACTAGAAACTTGTAAAAATGAATGAATCTCAGATGCTGGCTCTGAGCAATCTGCTATCTAATATTTGGGGATGACATGTTGAAAGATAAAATATTATATAAGTTTCTGTTATAAACAAGATAACAAACAAAATGCTCAAGACAGGGTGGGCTTCTCTTGGGGCTCAGCTGGTAAAGAACCCACCTGCAATGCAGGAGACCCGGATTCAATTCCTGGGTTGGGAAGATTCCCTGGAGAAGGGAAAGGCTACTCACTCCGGTATTCTGGCCTAGAGAATTCCAGGGACTGTATAGTCCACGGGGTCACAACGAGTTGGACACAACTGAACAACTTTCACTTCACTGCACTTTGGATGTTTAGGTAAGGGATTGGATGACTTGGTTTAGTACAGTCGGAAGATTTGATCTGTGAAGCCACTTTAAACTGAGTTGCAAAGGATGACAGGATTTTGCCAGGGAGAGAACCCTTCTTATTCCAAGAGTCCTCAGGCAATTTAAGATGACTGTTTTCTTGGTTTTCCTTCTCTCTTTTTCCATTGGTTCCATCTTCTATGTCTGATAATATGCATTATCTAATCTGTCCCCACTATCTTGGGTAGTGGGAAAGAAAAACAAAGAAAAATATACATCTTGCTCTCTAGTCCTAACTTTGAGGAAACTTCTGCATCTTCCCCACTTAAACCTTAACGCCAGAAAGATTAGAAGTTACCATTTCCATTTCACTTTCGAGAATGTCAAGGATGTCTCAGGTCAGGAGGTCTGTTATTCCCATCTCTTTCAGAATTTTCCACAGTTCATTGTGATCCACACAGTCAAAGGCTTTGGCATAGTCAATAGAGCAGAAATAGATGTTTTTCTGGAACTCTCTTGCTTTTTCCATGATCCAGCGGATGTTGGCAATTTGATCTCTGGTTCCCCTGCCTTTTCTAAAACCAGCTTGAACATCTAGAATTTCATGGTTCACATATTGCTGAAGCCTGGCTTGGAGAATTTTGAGCATTACTAGCATATGAGATGAGAGAAATTGGGCAGTAATTTGAGCATTATTTGGCATTGCCTTTCTTTGGAATTGGAATGAAAACTGACCTTTTCCAGTGCTGTAGCCTTTGCTGAGTTTTCCAAATTTGCTGCCATATTGAGTGCAGCACTTTCACAGCATCATCTTTCAGGATTTTAAACAGCCCAACTGGAATTCCATCTCCTCCACTAGCTTTGTTCATAGTGATGCTTTCTAAGGCTCACTTGACTTCACATTCCAGGATGTCTGGCTGTAGATGAGCAATCACACCATCATGATTGTCTAGGTCATGAAGATCTTTTTTGTACAGTTCTTCTGTGTATTCTCGCCACCTCTTCTTAATATCTTCTGCTTCTGTTGTGGTCCAGACCATTTCTGTCCTTTATCGAGCCCATATTTGCATGAAATGTTCCCTTGGTATCTCTAATTTTTTTGAAGAGATCTCTAGTCTTTCGCATTCTGTTGTTTTTCTCTATGTCTTTGCATTGATCACTGAGGAAGGCTTTCTTATCTCTCCTTGCTATTCTTTGGATCTCTGCATTCAGATGCTCATATCTTTCCTTTTCTCCTTTGCTTTTCTCTTCTCTTCTTTTCACAGCTGTTTGTAAGGCCTCCTCAGATAGCCACTTTGCTTTTTTGCATTTCTTTTCCATGGGGATGGTCTTGATCCCTGTCTCCTGTACAATGTCATGAGCCGCCATCCATAGTTCATCAGGCACTCTGTCTATCTAGCCCCTTAAATCTATTTCTCACTTCCACTGTATAATCATAAGGGATTTGATTTAGGTCATACCTGAGTGGTCTACCATTTAAGTCTGAATTTGGCAACCTAAATGAGAATAGAGTTTGAAAAGAACAGACACGTATATCGGCATGTGTCTGTGCGACTGGATCGGTTGGCTGTGCACCTGAAACTAACACAGCCTTGTGCATCAGCTAGGAAAGTGTGACGCTGTTAGTGGCTCAGTTGTGTCAACTCTTTGTGACTCCATGGACTGTAGCCCTCCAGGCTCCTGTGTCCATGGGACCCTCCAGGAAAGCATACTGGAGCGGGTGGCCATTCCCCACCAGGAATGGAACCTGGGTCTCCCACATTGCAGGCAGATTCTTTAACATCTGAGCCACCAAGGAAGCCAGCTGCACTCCAGTATACAGTCAACTGTACTCTCATACACAATCAAGTATACTCTGCTGTACAATCAACTGTACTCCAATATACGATCTCTTGTACTCCAGTATAAAATGTAAACAAAGAACTAAGCTAGAGACATCCGTTTTGAGATCAAGGACACTTGAGGCTGAGGGTGCAGAGCGGGTCTCCGCTCCCGTTGGCCAGCTGTTGGGCCCTGCATCCCTGCCCGGGGCCGGGGGCTCCTGCGGGCTTCCTTCTGCCTCTGGAGCCTCTGGCCTCCCTCCTCTTGGCCTGGTCCTCCCGCCACTCTCCATCTCTCTGCTCCCTCTCCAGCTCAAGCACCCTGTGGTCCAGTTCTGATCACCTCCTCCTTCTGAGAGCTTCTGCGATGATTCGCTAGCCTGGCAACCTGACTCTCTAGCCTTCTTCCTCCCAAATTGCTGTCAGCAATAAGAATATCCTGAATGCCTGAAAAATTGGTCTTTGAAATTAAAGCCATCTAATAGTATCTTCTCAAATTACATGATTCACATGTGTCCAGTCCCCAGAAATGGTCCTGGCTTCAAGAGGGAAATTTAGAAGTTGGATAAGTTATTTCTTTTAACAAGCTCTCTCTCAAATACTTTTCAGCAGAACAACTGATGTTCTAATCCGCATCTGGTGTGCGCAACTCAAGATGAGTTCAGCAGGTCAGTAACCAGGATCACTGAGTCTGAATCTACTGTTGATGTAATTGCCTCAAGCAGTCATAGATTAGGCAGCTTCGGGAAACATCTCAGAAGTTGTAGTTAGATACCTCTGGGGTTTTAAAAGTTTTTGAAATCACTTGCCTGTCTAGAATTTCTGATGTGCAGAAGACTTGGAAACTAGTTCAAATGATGTAAAGGTAGAAATAATTACTCACCTGATCCCTTGGGACATTAAGTGCTTTAAACAGGTCTCTCCAGGACTTCATTAAAAAGGGCAGTGGATCGTTTTTATGCATGACACTTCCAAGTAGCAGACCTTTGGGGGTGTGGTAAAGTTAGAATTTGAAGTGCAAGTATTTCTCTATTATTTTCTGGAGATGTCTCCTCAACCTCTTCAAAGATAGCAAATCCATTGTTTCCCTCCCTCTCATGGTATGCAGCCTGGTTGCTCTGGTCCACAAATAATGTCATTTTTAACCTTTTAACATCCAGTGATTAACACAGGGTCTAACACAGGAGGATTCAATCAAGCCCACCCAAAAAGTTTCAGGACCAGGTCAAGAGCTCAAATGGAGACCATACACCATACAGTTCAGTGCTTACAAGGTACCTCAATCATCGCTGGCAGCCGTATCCAAGGATTGCCCTTGTGACCTGAAGGTCAGGGGCTCTCCCCCACTGAGTCAGCTCAGCCCTGCCAAGTAGCACAGATGTGCTGGATCAGGGCAGACGCTGTCCCCTAAGTCAGCCCTTCAGGTGGCAACTGAAGATGAAAGTCGCTTTGTCGTGTCCAACTCTTTCTGACCCCGTGGAATTCTCTGTGGAATTCTCCAGGCCAGAATCCTGGAGTGGGCAGCCTTTCCCTTCTCCAGGGGATCTTCCCAACCCAGGGATCAAACCCAGGTCTCCCTCACTGCAGGTGGATTCTCTGTCTGCTGAGCCCCCAGGGAAGCCCTCGGGTGGTGACTGGACCCACCCAAATCTGGGCACCCAGTGGGGAGGCAGTCTTTCTCCCCAACCTCATTTTGTGAGCTCAGGATTTCCAGCCAGTCTGAAGCATTTCCTCTTCAGAGAGGGAGGCAACATCTGGGGGGACGTTTCTGTATAACTCACATTTGGTGACTTGACATCATTTAGTGTTTTGAGAACAAGCCTCTTTCTCGGGTTTCCAGAGAAAGAGGCTGTGACCTTTTACCTCAACACACAGAACCACACCTGCACATAGACACACATAAGTGCGTATACACACACAAAACATACACACACACAACACACACACACATATAGACACACATGCACACACAAAATATGCATATATAGACATATATGCACACACAAAACATACACACACATAGACACACATGCACACACAAAACATACACACACAGACACACATGCACACACTACACACACATGCACACACAAAACATACACACACACATATAGACACACATGTACACACACAAACACACACATAGACACACATGTACACACAAAACATACATGCACACATATAGACACATGCACACACAAAACATACACATACATACACGCACACATGGACACACGTGCACACACAAAACACATGCACATATAGACACACATGCACACACAAAACATACATGCACACATATAGACACACATGCACAACAAAACGTACACATACATATGGACACACGTGCACACACAAAACATGCATACATAGATATATATGCACACAAAAACCTACATGTACACACACAGACACATGTTCATACACATAGACACAATATACACACATAGACACACGATCATAAGCCTCTACACCCATGCGCTCACACACACGTGCGAATTTTCTGACTCTGCACTCTGACCTTCAGGGCACCCAGTCCAGTTCTCACTTCCCTTTCTAATTAATATTCCCATTTGCTCAGTTGGTTATCAAACTTGAAGAAAGTGTTTTTCGTAAGATCAAAAAATACAAAAATAGACTTTTGTTTCAGTAGCTTGTGATATGCGGAACCCCCAAAAGCACAGAGCCCAGTGCAGGGTCCATTCCTGCCCATGTCTAAGAGGGCGGTGCTGCCCAGATGATGGTGGTTAAATGAGGTAAGATCCAGAGGAAAGAAACAACTGCCAGTAATAATTTCAAAATCTTGCATGTGCGTGTGTGGGTTTTGTGTGTGTGTCACGAAACACCTTTTTATACTTCAGAATATCAGCATATTTAAGAGGAAACAGCTGTTCTCCTCACTTGCTTGCAAGCCTGGTTGAGACTTAAATTCTCACGAGCAAGAAGGAAGTAAATTGAATATCCTTCTGAGTCTTCAGTGTACCGGAAAGCATGATGAGGATCTTCGGGTCATAGTATTAATTTGTCACGGCTTCCCAGGTGGCTCAGGGGTAAAGTGTCTGCTTGCCAATGCGGGAGATATGCCTTGATCCCTGGGTCGAGAATTATCCCTGGAGGAGGGAATGGCAACCCACTCCAGTACTCTTGCCTGGAGAGTCCCATGGACGGAGGAGCCTGGCAGGCTACGGTCCACGGCGTCGCCAGAAGTCGGACACGACTGAGCGACTGGGCATGCACGCGTTCATTTCTGTTGCCTGGAAGGAAACTTCCATAACTTACCTCTGGTTCTCTGAGTTGGATCATGAGATCTGTAACTAGGAAAATACTTTCCTTACCCAGACCATGTAGGTTGGCCGCTCTACTTTATTATCTAGAATTCAAGTTATTACTTTCTGGAATCTTTTCTTATGCTTTATGAAATGTTTTAAACGATATTTCCAGTGTTTTATGCGAGAATGAGGGCCAAAAAGGGCCACTCTGAATACTGACACGTCTCCTTTCACCCTCCATGAGAGCGCCATTCCACACAGTATCAGCAAGTTGTTTCGATGCCAAAGCCAGACAGCGACAGTTACAATAATGAATATTTGCTTCAGGGCGCTGGCAGAAAAACAGCACAGAAATGCAAACCCGGACCAGCTCAAACCTTGCCTTCCCACTAAAGCACACCCTTTGTTTTCAAGTCCCCGTCGTGTTTATCGTTCCTAGAGGATCACTGGCAGAACAGTGCAAAGAAATCTAAATCAGCCCCTGGGAAACATCAAGAAAAGTGAATCATGATTCTAGTTTCACACCGTTTGGGGGGAAAGAAAGGAAAAGTTACAGTAAGGGGGGCCGGTGGGTCACTCTCCCCACTTTGCAGAAGAGATTGTTTGAAAAGTGCAGGCTCTCCTCCTCTCCCCTCCAACAGCGACATGCGTCAGCATGAGCGGAGGCTTGGACGTGCATGGTTGCCTCGAGCTCGGGCCCTGTTTTGTTCCTTTTGAAGTCAGATTTTTAAGATGCTGTCTTCCAACAATCATAATAAATCATGACCAGTTGGAACAAACTGAAGAGATGTGATCAGTTATTTTTTTATGAAAAAAATTCAAAATTTTAGCAAAAGGAACATGTGCTTCTGAGCCAGGCTGAGTTCAAATCATTGCCCTACAGCTGGCAGCTTTGGCACTGGGCAACTTCCCAAAACTCTCCACACCCCAGTATCTTCTCTAAGGTGAGGGGAAAGAAGGTATGCCTATGTTTTTTTTTTAAATTGAAATATAGTTGCTTTATAAAGGTGCTTTAGTTTCAGGCACACATCAAAATGATTCGTGTGTGTGTGTGTGTGTATGTTCTTTTTCAGATTCTGTTCTTTTATAAGGTTATTAGACAATATTGCATATAATTCCCTGTGTTATAGAGTAGGTCCTTGCTGGTTGTTTATTTTATACATAGCTGTGTATACATGTTAATCCTGAACTCCTAATTCACCCTCTTAGTTTTTATGGTGATGAATGTATTACAGTGTGTAAGTGCTTTAACGTTGCTTCTGCCAGGTTTAGCTATAATTGTGTCTTACTCATTCACTTGCTCATTTATTCATTCATTGTTTTCTTTGAATAAATATTTACTGAATGCATTTTTACATCAAGTATAAATGCAAGGGTGTATGAATGGGCAAAATGGATGGAGGAAGGGTTGGCATATTTATTACTGTTATTTCAGATCATTAGGGGATGTCTCATGAACCACGCAAGGGACGTATATTATCCTTCCCATCTCCAGTGGCTTAGTTAGAATCTAGTGCAAAACAGCAGCTCAAAAAGTGTTGATGGAGTGAGGTTCAAATACATGAATCACTGAACACAGACTAACAATGTGGACCTGAAATAAGGATTTGGAAGTGGGAGATGCAATGTCAAGTCCCAGTTTTATGGAAATTTCCTCCTCTGAAAACCAAGGAAGTTGCGGCATGTGACCACCGAGATCACTGCTGTGATTCTACAAAGCAACTGAATGACGCACTGTGTGGTGACTGGTTCTAGTTCTTTTTTATCAATAAACTTTCATTTTTAGACTAGCTTTAAATCTACAAAAGAGGTACAAGAATACTACAGAGGGTTCCAGTATACGCTGTTCTTTCCCTTGTCATTAGCATCTCACATCATTGTGGTGCATTTGTCAAAGCTAGAGAACCATAACCGATACATTGCTTTTACTAGATTCCATACTTCTTCTGAATTTCCTAAATTTTCTGCCTAGTGTTCCTTTTTTCTTTTTGCCCCAGGATTCTGATCCAGACACCAGATTATACTCAGACATCCTGAGTCCTTAGACTTGCCTGGGCCATGACAGTTTTTCAGATTTCTTGTTTTGGTGGCCTAGACATTTTTGAGGACTCTTGATCAAGAATTGTGTAGAATGTCATTGAATTTAGGTTTGCTTATGCTTTTCCCATGTGGGGGGGGTCATGAGTTTGGGCAAGAACATCACAGGGATAAGTCTCATCACATCCTAGCAAGAATGTATGTTATTAACGTGGTCAATGGTATAAAATTTCATTTTAATGAGTGGATAGGTATTACGCATAACTGGTAATTTAATCTTCCATACTAAAGAAAATAGCTTTGCTATATGTCATTTTCTATGCAATGTACAGTCATCTGTTGATACTCATGGGGAAATGGTTCCAGGACCCCTGTAGATACCAAAACCTATGGATGCTCAAGTGCTGATATAAAATGATGCAGCAGTTGCACATCCCCCCATTTACTTCAGATCATCTCTGGATTACTTATAATACCTAAAACTGTGTAACATTATGTAAATAGTTGCAAATACAGTGTAAATGGTATGCAAATAATCACCTTCCCATAGAAAAATCTGTTTTCTGGAAGTCTGGAATTATTTTTTTAATATTTTAAAATGGATGCAGAAACCAAGGGCCATCGAAATAAAACAGGTGGTTCCTTTATGGCTTAATCTTAAAATATATTTACCTTACTTGTTAAAAAAAAGTCCTCTTTACTACTGGGAAATTAACAGTAACTGAAAAATTCATATCTTGTTATAAATTAATCATACTCTTACCTTTGTGGACTCAAGATCTACATATTAAATTTAAAATGAAAAACATGACTGTATTTCACTCAAACTAACCTTAATCTTGAGAAAATATTAATAACAGATGTTTGTTTGGCTAAGTGACCTAAAAAATGTAACAAGGTTAAGTGAAAGTGTTAGTCGTTCAGCTGAGGCCGACTCTGCGACCCAGTGGATGGCATGGCTCCTCTGTCTATGGAATTCTCTTGGCAAAGATACTGGAGTAGCTGCATTTCCTTCTCCAGGGTATTTTCCCAACCCAGACATCAAGTTTGGGTCTTTTGCATTGCAGGCAGATTTTTACCATTTGAGCCACAAGGGAATTAAGTGCCAGAAATTAAGTGTTTAGATCCTGATTTCCCTGAGCCTGTCTTGTGCAAGGGACTTCCCTTAATAATCATTAACATTTTACTAAGCCAAAGCCATAGACGGTCTGGAGTCTCTAACGTTTGACATTCTTGGTACAAATGTACTTTATCCTCTGGGGACAATGCCGTGCCATGTAGGGCCACCCAAGCTGGACGGAGCATGGTGGAGAGTTCTGACAAAACATGGTCCACTGGAGAAGGGAATGGCAAAGCACATCCTCACTCCTGCCTGGAAAACACCATGAACGGTTGATGTTGTTCAGTTGCTCAGTGGTGTCTGACTCTTTGCGATCCCACGGACTACAGCATTCCAGGTTTCCCTGTCCTTTACCATCTCCCAAAGTTTGCTCATACTCATCTCCATTCAGTTGGTGATACCATCCAACCATCTCATCCTCTGTCATCCCCTTCTCCTCCCGCCTTCAGTCTTTCCCAGCATCAAGGTCTTTTCTAATGAGTTGACTCTTCACATCAGGTGCCAAAGCATTGGAGCTTCAACCTCAGCATCAGTCCTTCCAAGGAATATTCAGGACTGATTTCCTTTAGGATGGACTGGTTGGGTCTCCTTGCAGTTGAAGGGACTCTCAAGAGCCTTCTCTAACGCCACAGTTCAGAAGCATCAATGCTTTGATGCTCTCCTTTCTTTATGGTCCAGCTCTCACATCCATACATGACTACTGGAAAAACCATAGCTTTGCAAAGACAGACCTTTGTTGGCAAAGTAATGTCTCTGCTTTTTAATATGCTGTCTAGTTTGGTCATAGCTTTTCTTCCAAAGAGCAAGTGTCTTTTAATTTCATGGCTGCAGTCACCATCTGAGGTGATTTGGGGGCCCAAGAAAATAAAGACTGTCACTGTTTCCATTGCTTCCCCATCTATTTGCCAGAAAGTGATGGGACTGGATGCCATGATCTTAGTTTTCTTAATGCTGAGCTTTAAGCCAACTTTTTCACCCTCCTCTTTCACTTTCATCAAGAGGCTCTTTAGCTCCTTTTCACTTTCTCCCATAAGGCTGGTTTCATCTGTATATCTGGTTATTGATATTTCTCCTGGCAATCTTGACTCCAGCTTGTGCTTCATCCAGCCCAGCGTTTCTCATGATGTACTCTGCATAGAAGTTAATAAGCAGGGTGACAATATACAGCCTTCACGTACTCCTTTTCCTATTTGGAACCAGTCTGCTGTTCCACATCCAGTTCTAACTGTTGCTTCCTGACCTGCATACAGATTTCTCAAGAGGCAGGGTAGGTGGTCCGGTATTCCCATCTCTTTTAGAATTTTCCACAATTTGTGATCCACACAAAAACTTTAGCATAGTCAGTGAAACAGAAGTAGATTTTTTCTGGAAATCTCTTATTTTTTCTATGATACAGTGGATGTCGGCAATTTGATCTCTGGATCCTCTGCCTTTTCTAAATCCAGCTTGAACATCTAGAAGTTCGGTTCATGTACTGTTGAAGCCTAGCTTGGAGAATTTTGAGCATTACTTTGCTAGTGTGTGAGTTGAGTGCAACTGTGCGGTAGTTTGAACATTCTTTGGCATTGCCTTTCTTTGTGATTGGAATGAAAACTGACCTTTTCCAGTCCTGTGGCCACTGCTGAATTTTCTAAATTTTCTGGCATATTGAGTGCAGCACTTTAACAGGGTCATCTTTTAGGATTTGAAATTTTCTGGTATTACCTGATATTTTAATGTTGGTACCTTAGAAGACAAGTAAAGACTAGTCAGGAAGTCGGCCTTTCAGTGTTCAAGGTAATGCATTCTTGTGGCCAAAACTGGTGTTAATTTTATTTATTTTGCTCTTGCCATGAGAGAAACTGGTGATGGCAGAATGATTATTTTTTCTAACATGATTATAAGATATTCTCCATGATACTGCAGGGGGCCTTAATGGCATTATGGCTGAGTAAGTGGTTAAAAGTATATGAAGGGTCAGGACAAAGGGAAGGTCCAGATAAATTGTTCTATTCAATATCCCTCAGCATCATCTATAATGGAAAAGAATCCGGTAAAGAATATATTCACACACACACATATATAGTATATATTCACCTACACACATATATAGTATATACACACACATATGTAGATATAGCTAAATATATGTATATTGCAGAATCACTTTGTGTCATCTGAAACTTTGTAAATCAATCATAGTTCAAATTTTTTAATAAAAATTAATTAATGAAAAACAGCAAGAACCCATTTCTCGTCTGACTGACTAGTGCTTCTGTGCCGTATTTGGGAAGGAAGCCGTAACCAGCCTCACCCATATCCCCACCTCTCTGTCCAGATCAAAGTGAAAATCCAAGTTCAAAGGCTTGTTGGTAACAGAAAGGAACCAGAACTCCACTTCATGAGGACAGCCCCTCACTGCAGGCACCACTGTCCTTTATAGCTACTGCCCACTCCATTTACCATGGGCGTTTAGGGCAGCATTGGATAGTGAGCACGGCAACCTGTGGGAGGAGAGACAACTCCAAAAGTAGCTGTGGCTGGAGAGGCTGCCTGGGAATATTTTGAGTAGGAGGTTAGGGTTAGCCAGCCGGGAGGCAGTGAAAAGGGATGTAAAAATAGAAAGCCCAGGGCCTGGAACACATTTGCAATTCATACTGGACTTGGCGGATGCGCTCACCCTGTGTTAACCAGCCTATTTGGGATGGGAGCTGTGTCTACCCAAGCAAAGCCAAGACAAGGCTCACTTTGAAGGTTGACCTCTCCAGATTTAGAGTCAGACTTCAGAGCCAGAAGGGTTGTAGGGTTATGGTGCATCAAAGCCTTCCTGGTTATCATGCTTTTGAAAGCTGTGACATTAACATGGTGTGACCGGTCTGTGAATCCCATATGAAGAGTTGCCATTGGTGTTTGAAAACTGTGTGTCACATGCTCCCTGAACTCATCCCGGTGCAGGGCATATGCTTAATAAATATGCCAGATTAGGATTTGTCTTGTGTGTATACAGATGATTTTTGTATTTGTTGACTATACAGCTCTTTGTAAATAAGGCAAAAATTTCATAAACCTTTGATCTTGACAGAGCAGTGTGACATCAGGGTTCTTTACACAAGCAGGCATAGGATCGCAACCAACTGTTTAAAAGGGTCTTGGCTGTGATTTCATTTCACTGTGTTTGTTTTCGACTGCTCTGGGTTTCTCCAGCTACGCGGAGTGAGGGCTACTCTAGATGCAGTCTGTGCGCTTCTCATTGCGGCGGCATCTCTTATTCTGGAGCACGGCCTGAGGGCGTACAGGCTTCAGTGGTTGAAGGACGTAGGCTCAGCAGTCACGGCACACAGGCTCGGGTGCCCCGCGGCACGTGGGATCCTCCCAGACCAGGGACTGGACCAGTGTCCCCTGCGTTGCAAGGCGGTTTCTTAACCACGGGACCACCAGGGAAGCCCTATTGTGTTTTAAAGAAAGAGACGTAGAGGAAAATGGAAAGACTAGGAAAGAGAAATGAACATACCGTAGACGCATTTACTCGCCACTGCATTTTTAAAAGCCATCCCAGGGGACATACGCAAAGCGCAGCACACTGTAAAGCATCGTTTCGTGAGGCCGCACGCGCTAGCAGAACTTTGAGCGTGCTCACTCACCTCGAGGGAGCGTGGTAAAGCCTGCCCGCATGTGTTTTCAAGGACTGTCCCAGTGCGTTCTATCGGCAGACACACTCGTAAGCGTGCGTCTGGTCACTTCCTCAGGAGACGATCGCGGCGCGGTGGGCAGCGGGTCGGGGCGAGTCGCCCTCTCGTGATCACCAGCGTGCAGTGACGGGGACGCGTTTGCAAATGGGGAAAGGTGATGCCACTGTCTTTGCCTTCTCTCCTGTGCTCTTTTGACTGCAGATACTACCACAGGGACACCAGCAATACCAACGACGACAACTGTGGAGATTCGCAAAAGCAGTGTTATGACCGCGGAGATCGCGCCTAAAGTGGAGAAGAGCCCCGCCGCCGCCAGCGGCCACAGCGCCTGTCCTTCCGCGGAGACGGAGGAGGAGAAGGCGAAGAGGCTGCTGTACTGCTCCCTCTGCAAGGTTGCGGTCAACTCCGCGTCCCAGCTGGAGGCCCACAACAGTGGTGAGACGCAGCGCCTGCTTCTGGCTCAGCAGCTCTGCAATTATGCTCCTCGGAACAGCCGAGATCTCTGCAGCAGGGGGTGGGGGCGGGGG
>SJYC01141513.1:0-10670 GCA_006408675.1 Madoqua kirkii | reverse complement strand
TCCCAATAGGAAAAGGAGTACGTCAAGGCTGTATATTGTCACCCTGCTTATTTAACTTCTATGCAGAGTACATCATGAGAAATGCTGGACGGGAAGAAACACAAGCTGGAATCAAGATTGCCAGGAAAAATATCAATAACCTCAGATATGCAGATGACACCACCCTTATGGCAGAATGTGAAGAGGAACTAAAAATCCTCTTGATGAAAGTAAAAGAGGAGAGTGAAAAAGTTGGCTTAAAGCTGAACATTCAGAAAACGAAGATCATGGCATCTGGTCCCACCACTCCATGGGAAATAGATGGAGAAACAGTGGAAACAGTGTCAGACTTTATTTTGGGGGGCTCCAAAATCACTGCAGATGGTGACTGCAGCCATGAAATTAAAAGACGCTTACTCCTTGGAAGAAAAGTTATGACCAACCTAGATAGCATATTCAAAAGCAGAGACATTACTTTGCTAACTAAGGTCCATCTAGTCAAGGCTATGGTTTTTCCAGTGGTCATGTATGGATGTGAGAGTTGGACTGTGAAGAAGGCTGAGCACCGAAGAATTGATGTTTTTGAACTGTGGTATTGGAGAAGACTCTTGAGAATCCCTTGGACTGCAAGGAGACCCAACCAGTCCATCCTAAAGGAGATCATCCCTGGGATTTCTTTGGAAGGAATGAGGCTAAAGCTGAAACTCCAGTACTTTGGCCACCTCATGCGAAGAGTTGACTCATGGGAAAAAACTTTGATGCTGGGAGGGATTGGAGGCACGAGAAGGGGACAACCGAGGATGAGATGGCTAGATGGCATCATGGACTTGATGGATGCAAGTCTGATTGAACTCCAGGAGTTGGTGATGGACAAGGAGGCCTGGCGTGCTGCCATTCATGGGGTTGTAAAGAGTTGGACATGACTGAGTGACTGAACTGAAGGACACTTAGCATGACATCTACCCGCTTGATAATTTTTTAAGTGCACCCTACACCATTGTTTACTGTAGGTACAATGTTGTATGCTTTTGGCCTCTGTATTTTATTGGCCAAGTGAGGTTCCTGACAGAGCATGGCACTATTGGCATGATGGGCAGTAGCACGGGAAGGCAAAAAGAATGTCAGGAGGCTAGTTTGTTTCAAGGACTCACTAGTGAAGTGTGGCTGTCCACCTAAAAGGTTCTGCAGTCAGGTTTAGCCTTCTTGTTCAGATATATTTTAACTGGTTAGAAAATGTTTATTGAATATCTATTAAGTGATTCCATCCCTAGATATGGGAAAAAGTTGTGTTAGCAGATTCGTGGTATACAGAAATCCTATTTTCTAGCAAAGGCACAATAAACAAGCTCTGCTATAAAGCTAATTCTTATTCAGTGCTGACCCAGTGAGCCATCAGAAGATGTCTATTGATCCACATGGGAAACCTAAAGAATTCTTTATTCTTGCTTTTGGATTATATTTACACATATATATTTGGACGTGTCCTTCATTCTGGAAATTCACATTGCTTTAATTAGCTGACTCAAGAGACAAGACACTTATATCAGTTTTCCACTGGTTTTTGCTGACCAGTCCTGGTTCTAACATAACATCTCATTAACTGAAGCAAAGCAGCAGTTTTGAAAGAGCTGATATCTTTCCATCTACTAATAATCATCTACCATGTAGAGAATTTGGACTGCAAGAAGATACAACCAGTCCATTCTAAAGGAGATCAGTCCTGGGATTTCTTTGGAAGGAATGATGCTAAAGCTGAAACTCCAGTACTTTGGGCACCTCATGCGAAGAGTTGACTCATTGGAAAAGACTCTGATGCTGGGAGGGATTGGGGGCAGGAGGAGAAGCGGATGACCAAGGATGAGATGGCTGGATGGCATCATGGACTCAATGGACGTGAACTCCGGGAGATGAAGATGGACAGGGAGGCCTGGCGTGCTGCGATTCATGGGGTTGCAAAGAGTTGGACACGACTGAGCGACTGAACTGAATGGATGCCTATGACACTGAGTGGAGAGTTACGCACTTACGGGCTGTTCATGGGAAGTTAACCACCTTCAAGACATGTTTTACTCTTAATCTTGGAAAACGCTTTCTTCTTTTTAAAATTTTACTGGAGAAAAGGTGATTTGCAATGTTGTATCAGTTTCATATGTATGACAAAATGATTCAATTATATATATATATTCATTTTTCTTCAGATTCTTTTTCCATATAGGTTATTATATTGAGTGGGCTTCCTTGGTAGCCCAGATGAAAGAATTTACCTGCAGTAATGAGACCTGGGTTCGATCCCTGGGTTGGGAAGATCCCCTGGAGAAGGGAATGGCTACCCACTCCAGTATTCTTGCCTGCAGAATTCCATGGACAGAGGAGCCTGGCAAATTACAGTCCGTGGGGTCACAAAGGGTCAGGCGACTGAGTGACTGACACACACCCACAGAGCCCTGAGTCGAGTCCCTTGTGCTGTGAGGTGGGTCTCTGCTGTTTACCTGCTGTAATCACAGCCTCCTAATTTGCACCCCCCCACCCCCGCCCCTGTTTCCCCTTTGGTGACTATAAATTTCTCTTTGAAATCTGTGAGTCTGTTTCTGTTTTGTAAGTAAGTTGGTCTGCATTATGTTTTGAGATTCCACACATGAGTGCCGGCGTGCATTTCTTTATCTGACTTCCATCGCTCGGTGTTTCGAGCGGTGTCCGGGGCGTCTCTGCGCTGCAGATGGCTTCCGCCAGTCTCTCCTGTGGCTGCGCAGTCCATCGTGGGCGGGCACCGCTCTTCATCCGCTCTCTGCTGACAGGCCTTTAGGCTGTTTCTATGTTTTTGCTGGAAAATGCATTCTTAATCATAAATATTGGGAAAACCATTTTCATCAAACACTGCCTTTGTTACGGCTTAATGGAATAGACTAGAGTGAACTCCAAGTGATCAGATTTAATTTTTATCTCAAATCTGCAGAGAACTTTACTATGTGAACCTTGGCAAGGGAGCTGTCTTTGGGCCCCTTTCTCTCTCCTTCTCTGTCCGTCTCTCTGTCTGTCTCTCATGGAGTTAAGGAGCCATATGCCCCTTGTGAGGATGAAATACTATGACACGATTATTAGCAGAATCACAGCAGCTGCTGTCTGCTTAGTCGCTCAGTTGTGCCTGACTCTTCATGGCCCCGTAGACTGTAGCCCTCCAGGCTCCTCTTTCCATGGGAGTGTCCAGGCAAGAATAGGGAGTGGGATGTCCTTTCCTATTCCAGGAGACCCTCCCAACCCAGGGGTGGATCGTGCGTCCCTGTGTCTCAGGCGCGGTACGCAAGTTCTTGACACCCGAGTCGCCTGGGACGCCCCAGGTGGGTCACTGTTGTTTCAGGCGATTTCTCTTTATTTCCACCACAGTGCAACCATTCAAAGTCAGTTTTTGGAATAGTACTGGAATACAGGATTCCTTTCTTTTCTTTTTCTTTTTTTTTTTTAAATTTGGGAGGAAAAGCAATTTTCCTGAACTTGCTAGCATGATTCACAAAACTTTCTAAGAATGCTTGCAACACCTTAAGGGGACATACTCTTTATAAGAGACCTTGAAGCCACCTCTTATTTTTTATGTTACGGACACAGATATTATATAAAGATATGTTTTATCTCTTTCTTTACAGAAATGCCCCCCAAACATCCTGCTAGGTAATGCTTTGCTTAGCCAATTTTAATGAGTTTCTGTATATAATTGAAAAAAAAATCCTTTGAAAGTTTATAAGCAGCCTCATTACTAATTTGGCAGATTTTTCTGGTGATGACTGAAAGTGGTAACATTTGATCATTTTCACTAAGCACATTCCAGCTTTTTTTGTACCTACACAGAGCTTATTTTCCCTCACTAAGTTTTAATATAGAGAAAAGTCACATTATCAAAAGACAGACTTGACTAAATTTTAAAATGCTTAACGATTTGTAAATTTTTGCTTATACATGAAAACAATGTTAAGAAGAAGAAAGAGGAGATTGACTAAAAATTTTTGAGCATGTGGGCATGCCAGAAATAATACCTTAAAAATGCATCTCCTGCAACACTTCAGTAAATTGAAACTTCACAGCTAATGGAGACAAACTCTGGCTTATACCATCTCAAAACATGAGCTCATAACTCTCTTTATGAATATGTGTTTGTTGATTTTATTAATATCCAATACTTCGCTAATCTTCACTGATTGACTACCACGCATTGGGCCCTCAGAATGAAAATTTGAGCAAAACCCAGGAGTTCCCTTCACGAAGCCCCAGGCCAGTTTGTGCCTCTGTGTTCAGGAAGAGACTTGGTTCCTGTAGAGATTTCTCATTTCATGTTTCAAGTGAAAAACTCATTTAAGCCAGTCAGCGGTAGTCCAAGTTCATGGCCTTGTTATTAAGGTCCAGAGATCTCTGTCTCAGCCCTTCAGCACCTTCTGGGATGATGATAAGACTTCAGTTGGATGGAAAAAGCAGATGGAGGGTCTTCTAGCAGAAGTCTGCCATCGTGCCTCCTTTAAACTTTTTACAAATGATTTAAAAAAAGACAGCTCAGCCACATAGCCTCTGTGTTATACATGTTCATGCAGGATGTGCTTGAGCACAAGAGCTGTGCTCTCTGATGTGGAAGCCACTAGCCTTAGGTGGCGATTTAGCTTGAAATCAATCACCAGTTCAGCTGCAGTAGCCTCATATCAAGTGCTGAAGAGCATCTGTGACTAAAGGCCACCATACTGGTGCGACAGACAAGACCACTTCCGTCACCCCAGAAGTTTCTATCAGAGAGTGGACTGGAGCCACAATTCTTTTTTTCAAAATATTTTCTTGACCTATAGTCGATTTACAATGCTGTGTTAGTTTCAAGTGCACAGCAGAGTGAATCCATTGTGTGTGAACACATGTCTACTCTTTTCGTTGCTGTTGTCCAGTCACTCACTCGTGTCCCACTCTTTGAGACCCGTGGACTGCAGCGCGCCAGGCCTCCCTGTCCCTCACCATCTCCCAGAGTTTGCCCAAGTTCATGTTCATTGCATTGGTGATGCTGTCCAACCATCTCATCCTCTGACTCCCTCTTCTCCTGCCCTCAATCTTTCCCAGCATCAGGGTCTTTTCCAAAGAGTCATCTGTTCACATAAGATGACCAAAATACGGGAACTTCAGCTTCAGCATCAGTCCTTCCAGTGAATATTCAGGGTTGATCTCCCTTAAGAGTGACTGGTTGGATCTCCTGCTCTCCAAGGGACTCTCAGGAGTCTCCTCCAGCACCACACTTCCAAGGCGTCAATTCTTTGGCGCTCTGCTTTCTTTACTGCCCATCTCTCACACCTGCACATGACCGCTGGGAAGACCACAGCCTTGACTATACGGACCTTTGTTGGCAGAGCGATGTCTCTGCTTTTCAACACACTCTCTAGGTTTGCCGTAGCTTTCCTGCTAAGAAGCAAACATCTGAGTTCACGGCTGCCGTCACCGTCTGCAGTGATTCTGAGCCCAAGGAGAGGAGCTCTGCCCTGTTCCCACCTTTCCCCCTTCTATTTGCCATGAAGTGATGGGGCTGATGCCGTGATCTTAGATTGTTTATTTAGTCTTAAACCAGCTCTTTCACTCTTCTCCTTCACCCTCATCAAGAGGCTCTTTAGTTCCTCTTTGCTTTCTGTCATTAGAGTGGTATCATCTGCATATCTGAGGTTGTTGATGTTTCTCCTGTCTATCTTGATTCCAGCTTGTCACTCATCCAGCCCAGCATTTCTCATGCTGTGCTCAGCCTGTAGGTTAAAAAAAGCAGGGTGACAGCAGACAGCCCTGTTGTATTCCTTTCTCAATCTCGAACCCATCAGTTGTTCTCTGCAGGGTTCTAACTTGCTTCTTGACCCGCATACAGGCTTCTCAGGAGACAGGGAAGATGGTCTGGTATTCCCATCCCTCTAAGGGCTTTCCACAGTTTGTCATGATCCACAGTCAAAGGCTTTAGCATAGTCAATTAAAGAGAGGTACGTGTTTTTCTGAAGTCCCCTTGCTTTCTCTGTCACCCAGCAGACATAGACAATTTGATCTCTGGTTCCTCTTCCTTTTCTAAATCCCACTTGGACATCTGGAAGTTCTTGGTTTGCATAGTGCTGAAGCCCAGCAGGCAAGATTTTAAGCATGACCTTCCTAGCACGGGCGATGAGTGCAGTTGTCCGATGCTTAGCACATTCTTTGGTACACAGTCCTTCTTGGGAATTGTGATGAGGATATGACCTTTTCTAGTCCTGTGGCCGCTGCTGGGTCTTCCAGATTTGCTGACATGATGAATGCAAAACCTTGATGGCATCATCTTTAGAGATTTGAATATTTCTGCTGGAATTTTTTAGATTCTTATAATTCTTAAATAATGCACCTTGGAAATTGCAATGTGGGTGATTAGGAATCAATTATCTAACCAAAGAATTGTATGTAGCTGTCAACATTCAGAGTTTAGTTAGTTCATGTTTAGTGACTTCTAATTGTTAAACAACCAGAATGAGTGATTTCAATGTCATGTCAAGACGCATTTTCTTACCATGTACTTTTATGTGCCATTTAAGAGTGGTTTCATTCTCAAGCCAAATAGAATCTTCAGTTCAAGTCAGTCACCCATGTGAGTCTGACTCTTTGCAGCCCCATGGACTGCAGCACACCAGGCCTCCCTGTCCATCACCAACTCCCGGAGCTTACTCAAACTCATGTGCATTGAGTCGGTGATGCCATCCAACCATCTGATCTCTGTCATTCCTTTCTCTTCCTGCCCTCAGTCTTTCCCAGCATCAGAGTCTTTTCCAATGAGTTGGCTCTTCACATCAGGTGGCCAAAGTATTGGCGCGTCAGCTTCAGCATCAGTTCTTCCAACCTGCCACTTAGAGGAATAAACATAGAGAGAGGCATGGAGGCTTTTGGTGCCAGCTGCACCGTTCAAGTGTTGAGAGTCAAGACAACTTTTTTCCCTTTGGACACACAAAAGTTGGACTAGCATGCCATCATATTGAAAGTTACAAACAAACACCTCAAAAGTCACGTTGGTGTTTGTATGGACACTGCCCACTTTCCTGCCCACATAGCTATAATCTGGATCACCTGAACTGGTCGGTGAGAAGGTAACTAAATGACCCCTGGCCATCACCTGGGTTTGCTGACGTCTGTGCTGTGCTAAGTCGCTTCAGTCATGTCTGACTCTTTTTGACCCCATGAATGGTCAAACAAACGCCTCAAAAGGCACGTTGGTGTTTGTATGGACACTGCCCACTTTCCTGCCCACATAGCTATAATCTGGATCACCTGAACTGGTCGGTGAGAAGGTAACTAAATGACCCCTGGCCATCACCTGGGTTTGCTGACGTCTATGCTGTGCTAAGTCGCTTCAGTCATGTCTGACTCTTTTTGACCCCATGAATGGTAGCCTGCCGGGCTTCTCTGTCCATGGAATTCTCCGAGCAAGAATCCTGGAATGGCTTGCCATGCCCTCATCCAGGGCATCTTTCCCCTCATCTAGTCTGATGCTATTAAACCTCATCTCATGGGCATTCTGGAGAACTGAATTTTAAGGTATTGGAATTTATTTTATAGAAGGGCAAATTTTACAAGATACATTTCCCAAATGAATCCCTTTGAAACTTCCTTTGCACTGTTTAGACAGTTAATTTGTCAGCTTGAATCGAGACTTAAAAATAGTCATGTTTTGTCCCTAGAACACCCCTTATGAAAATCTATCATAAGGAAACAACCTTAGGATGGATTTTAAAAGATTAATGAGTAGGATAATTATATAGGGAAAGAGGAAAATAATACAAATGTCTAATTTTAAGCAAGTGGTTAAATATATAGCATTCATGTATTGTAAGCCTATGCTGTCATTAAAAATCATGTACATTTTTAAAAGTATGTATAATTCCAAGCAAAGTTCTATACAGAATTACTTTATTATCCAAATGTTTTAAATGCACATGTACAAGTAGAAAATAAAAGATTGGCACATGATGATCACCATTATGATTTTCATATACCTTTGTGGAAAAATTCTGAAAGACATGGGAATAACAGACCACCTGACCTGCCTCCTGAGAAACCTGTATGCAACTCAAGAAGCAATAGTTAGAACTGGACATGGAACAACAGACTGGTTCCAAATAGGAAAAGGAGTACGTCAAGGCTGTATATTGTCACCCTGCTTATTTAACTTATATGCAGAGTACATCGTAAGATATGCTGGACTGGATGAAGCACAAGCTGGAATCAAGATTGCCAGGAGAAATATCAATAACCTCAGATATGCAGATGACACCACCCTTATGGCAGAAAGTGAACAAGAACTAAGCCTCTTGATGAAAGTGAAAGAAGAGAGTGAAAAGGTTGGCTTAAAATTCAACATTCAGAAATCTAAGATCATGGCATGTGGTCTCATTACTTCATGGCAAATAGATGGGGAAACAATCGAAACAGAGACTATATTTTGGGGGGCTCCAAAATCACTGCAGATGGTGACTGCAGCCATGAAATTAAAAGATGTTTGCTCCTTGGAAAAAAAGCTATGCCCAACCTAGACAGCATATTAAAAAAGCAGAGACATTATTTTACCAACAAAGGGCCATCTAGTCAAAGCTATGGTTTTTCCAGTAGTCATATATGGATGTGAGAGTTGGACTATAAAGAAAGCTGAGCACTGAAGAATTGATGCTTTGAACTGTGGTGTTGGAGAAGACTCTTGAGATTCCCTTGGACTGCAAGGAGATCCAACCAGTCCATCCTAAAGGAAATCAGTCCTGAACATTCATTGGAAGGACTGATGCTGAAGCCTAACCTCCAATATTTTGGCCACCTGATATGAAGAACTAACTCAATTGAAAAGACCCTGATGCTGGGAAAGATTGAGGGCAGGAGGAAAAGGGGACGACAGTGAATGAAATGGTTAGATGACATCGTTGACTCGATGGACATGAGTTTGAGTAAACTCCGGGAGTTGGTGATGGACAGGGAGGCCTGTTGTGCCTCCATGGGGTCACAAAAAGTTGAACACAACGGAATAATTGAACTGAACTGTGAATACCTCTCCTTGGGGGAATTGTAATTTTTTTTTTCATTTTAAAGAAGTTTCCCCAGTTTCCCTGATGACCTAATGGATGATCCATTTATTTTTAGAAAGCCATTCAGTTTTCTTGCTCACCACCCTTTTCTTTACACCAGTGCCTAGCTCAAGTGCCATCTAGGGGCTTCCATGGTGGTCCAGGGGTTAAGAATCTGCCTGCCAGTGCAAGGGACATGGGCTCATCCCTGGTCCCTGAACTAAGATCCCACATGCTGAGATGCAGCTAAGCCCATGCTTCACAGCTCCTGGCCCATGCTCCACAGCCTGAGCTCCCGGGGAAGAGAGGCTACATGATGAGAATCCTGCAGACCACACGGCTAGAGAGGAGCCCCCAGTCGCTGCAACTAGAGAAAACCCCACGCACAGCAGCTAAGACCCAGTGCAGCCACACATGAATGCATTAAATTCAAACTAAGGATGAGCCATCTGAAAAATGGAGTCTGTAAAGTGATGGGGGAGTAAAGGGAAAGCTAGCCTCCACTCACTCCACACCGCATATTACTTTGATTTTTGCAGATAAAATGTCTGGATCCAAGGCAATCGAAAGCAAACAAATAAAAAACAAACAGGCAAAATTAGTATTTCTAGGAGCATTATGACTTGTTGGATCTAAACTCTGGTTGGAGAATGATTTTGCATTTCAGGAAACATGGAAGCTTCAAATGAAGGTCATTGTCAGCGCCAGCCTTTTAGAAATGGTGGGAAGAAAACAGCCCATTGAAAGTACAGAGGCAGCTTTTCGAGGGCCCTGTTGTGCAGTCACAAGGAAAGGCACCAGCCTGGCGGGATATTTACACGTGGATGAAATCAGAGGTGATCAAACCAGCCATCACAAAACTGCTGCTGTTCATATAGCATCCTGGTTCCGGATCCTCTGGTGAGCAGAAAGGTGTATTACAGGGGAAGAACGAGAAGAATCTGAAAGACTCAAGTTAAAATCCAAGTTTAGAAAAGACAGCATTAATGACATAGAGAAATTAAAGGTGGAGAGAGAGATTCCTGTGGAACTGGAATGCAGCTAACTCAGACATCCTTAGTGGATTTCTAGCTAAATCCCCTTGGTTCTAGGAACTTAGAAATCTACCTTCTACCCATCAGTAACTTCAAGTAGTGTTTGCTTTGTGAACCAGGCAAGTAACTTAACCTTTCTTAGTCCCAGCTTATCTCTAAAATGGGCATAATATTGTCACCGATCTCATACCACAGCTGGGAGCGGGTGAGTAATTTAGTACAATAGGTGCAATGCTGGAAAAATAAAATAGGCACAAATCCTCCCAATAATCACTATTTTTAGATTATACATGTGCATTTGAGCTCTCAAAAAATGGTAAATGCTTAAGAATTAACAGTATGTGTTTTCTTAATTGTAGCTGTACTTGGAGCAAATATAGCTACCCTGACAGGCTACTGAAGCTTTCAGCTCTTTTGAAACTATCTAATAGCAATTTAATTATGACTGACAATCTGCTACTAGTGCAGGAGGTTACACTGTACAGAAGTTCCACTCTGTTAGGTGATGAATGTTAATCCCAGAGTCAAAGCCCCCCAGTCTTACATGATTTTAAACGCGTGTTTGGTGTGTGTGTCTGTGTGTGTGTGTGTTTGCTTG
>SJYC01141512.1:0-21623 GCA_006408675.1 Madoqua kirkii | reverse complement strand
GACGACAGTGAATGAAATGGTTAGATGACATCGTTGACTCGATGGACATGAGTTTGAGTAAACTCCGGGAGTTGGTGATGGACAGGGAGGCCTGTTGTGCCTCCATGGGGTCACAAAAAGTTGAACACAACGGAATAATTGAACTGAACTGTGAATACCTCTCCTTGGGGGAATTGTAATTTTTTTTTTCATTTTAAAGAAGTTTCCCCAGTTTCCCTGATGACCTAATGGATGATCCATTTATTTTTAGAAAGCCATTCAGTTTTCTTGCTCACCACCCTTTTCTTTACACCAGTGCCTAGCTCAAGTGCCATCTAGGGGCTTCCATGGTGGTCCAGGGGTTAAGAATCTGCCTGCCAGTGCAAGGGACACGGGCTCATCCCTGGTCCCTGAACTAAGATCCCACATGCTGAGATGCAGCTAAGCCCATGCTTCACAGCTCCTGGCCCATGCTCCACAGCCTGAGCTCCCGGGGAAGAGAGGCTACATGATGAGAATCCTGCAGACCACACGGCTAGAGAGGAGCCCCCAGTCGCTGCAACTAGAGAAAACCCCACGCACAGCAGCTAAGACCCAGTGCAGCCACACATGAATGCATTAAATTCAAACTAAGGATGAGCCATCTGAAAAATGGAGTCTGTAAAGTGATGGGGGAGTAAAGGGAAAGCTAGCCTCCACTCACTCCACACCGCATATTACTTTGATTTTTGCAGATAAAATGTCTGGATCCAAGGCAATCGAAAGCAAACAAATAAAAAACAAACAGGCAAAATTAGTATTTCTAGGAGCATTATGACTTGTTGGATCTAAACTCTGGTTGGAGAATGATTTTGCATTTCAGGAAACATGGAAGCTTCAAATGAAGGTCATTGTCAGCGCCAGCCTTTTAGAAATGGTGGGAAGAAAACAGCCCATTGAAAGTACAGAGGCAGCTTTTCGAGGGCCCTGTTGTGCAGTCACAAGGAAAGGCACCAGCCTGGCGGGATATTTACACGTGGATGAAATCAGAGGTGATCAAACCAGCCATCACAAAACTGCTGCTGTTCATATAGCATCCTGGTTCCGGATCCTCTGGTGAGCAGAAAGGTGTATTACAGGGGAAGAACGAGAAGAATCTGAAAGACTCAAGTTAAAATCCAAGTTTAGAAAAGACAGCATTAATGACATAGAGAAATTAAAGGTGGAGAGAGAGATTCCTGTGGAACTGGAATGCAGCTAACTCAGACATCCTTAGTGGATTTCTAGCTAAATCCCCTTGGTTCTAGGAACTTAGAAATCTACCTTCTACCCATCAGTAACTTCAAGTAGTGTTTGCTTTGTGAACCAGGCAAGTAACTTAACCTTTCTTAGTCCCAGCTTATCTCTAAAATGGGCATAATATTGTCACCGATCTCATACCACAGCTGGGAGCGGGTGAGTAATTTAGCACAATAGGTGCAATGCTGGAAAAATAAAATAGGCACAAATCCTCCCAATAATCACTATTTTTAGATTATACATGTGCATTTGAGCTCTCAAAAAATGGTAAATGCTTAAGAATTAACAGTATGTGTTTTCTTAATTGTAGCTGTACTTGGAGCAAATATAGCTACCCTGACAGGCTACTGAAGCTTTCAGCTCTTTTGAAACTATCTAATAGCAATTTAATTATGACTGACAATCTGCTACTAGTGCAGGAGGTTACACTGTACAGAAGTTCCACTCTGTTAGGTGATGAATGTTAATCCCAGAGTCAAAGCCCCCCAGTCTTACATGATTTTAAACGTGTGTTTGGTGTGTGTGTCTGTGTGTGTGTGTGTTTGCTTGCATCTGCATAAGGCATGCAGGAGTGGATATACTTACTTTTCCTGTCTTTAGGAGCTTCTGGGGAGGGACTGCACTGAAACAACAGTGCTCACGCTGCAGCAATTTTTCTGCAAGGTTGGCATTTCCCCAGTGTTCACATCCCTTCTGTTCACATCTCTTCTTCTAGGGTCAGACATAAGCGAGTCCGAAAAGAGCAAGGAGGACGTTTTGTTTTCTGAATCTTTACCTACTGTTGCTAAGATCTTTACCTATCTTTGTTCACCCCCTAGTACTGGGGCCAAATCTTTAATTCCTTCTCCTCCTCCTAATCCACCTGACACTCAATCTTGAGTCAGATTACCCAAGCCAGACTTTTTTATCATCCTCCCAAGCAACATAACGTACTTCTGTCTTCACATAGGTAGAAACAGCTTTTTGATTCATTTTGGTTGCCACCATCAAACATCAGCTCAAACCACAGGAGACATTATCCACAGTGAGTCGAGGGGCCTTCAGGAGCGTCGGGATGGCGATTCTTTCAGTGTTTGCTTATTTGCTGGGCCGTCCTGGCTGCAGCGCACAGGGGTCCCACTGCAACATGAGGGTCTTCCCTTGTGGCCTTGGACTCTCCAGCTGTGGCAGGCAGTTCCCCAGCCAGGGGTCGAACCCCGTCCCCTGCACTGGAAAGTGGATTCTTAATCACTGGACCACCAGATGCTTTTGAACTGTGGTGTTGGAGAAGACTCTTGAGAGTCCCTTGGACAGCAAGGAGATCCAACCAGTCCATCCCAAAGGAAATAAGTCCTGGGTGTTCACTGGAAGGACTGATGCTGAAGCTGAAACTCAGTACTTTTGCCACCTGATGTGAAGAACTGACTCATTGGAAAAGACCCTGATGCTGGAAAAGATTGAAGGCGGGAGGAGAAGGGGATGACAGAGGAGAGAAGGTTGGATGGCATCACTGACATGCTGGACATGAGTCTGAGCAAGGTCTGGGAGTTGATGATGGACAGGGAGGCCTGTTGTGCTGCAGTCCATGGGGTCGCAAAGAGTCAGACATGACTGAGCGACTGAACTGAACTGAACCAGAGAAATGCCCAGGATGAGAATTTTCTCCTACTCACTGTTCCTTAGACATTCCTAGGCCACACAGGCCCTGGGAATGCTCCATCAGTTTGACTGAATAAGCTGCATGGAAAAAAATTTTTTTTATAAAATCATCTGTTTGGATATAGAATGTTGGATAATCATCTTCTTACATAGTGACACAAAAGCTTCTGATCTGTATGAAGATCACATACATGAAAGCTTGGCAAAATGATGCATGTGTATATATATAGACACGTTCATTCATTCATTATGTGTGTATAGACATATGCATTGCTCCCCAGAACAATGCTTGCCTTACTCTCATTCATGGTTCTTCTTACAAAGTAGGAAGCACTGGGTCATTAGACCACAGGGGCCGGGGTGAAAACAAACCCAGGACAGCCTCAGCACCCCCGCAACCATGGACAGATGCCCTCGCTCCATATTTCAGCTGTTCTGTTTTTTGTTCCCAACATGTTGACTCTTTTCTCTTTCCTTAATATGTTGATATATGAATATTATCATTGCTGTGCCTAAGGATAGAGGTTCAAAGTGAGGGATCTAAGTTGTAAAAATATGCATTTTTAAATATTGGACTCAGCAAAGTGATCATTTTGCAAGAGAGAAACATATGGCTATAAACCTGTTCCATGTATTCATTGCCGCTTATCGAAGACATTGGTGACTGGCTCCAAGCTAAAAGTCCTCCACATCTTTCTTTATTGATGTTGAATGGTTCTGAGAAGCTGGTTCAAGAACAAGAAGTTAAGAATCTCTTTTTTTTCCCCTGTGCTTCCAGAACTGATAAATGAAAGTGAAAGTCATTCAGTCGTGTCTGACTCAACCCCGTGGACTGTACAGTCCGTGAAATTCTCCAGGCTAGAGTACTAGAGTGGGTAGCCTTTCCCTTCTCCAGGGGATCTTCCCAACCCAGGGATCAAACCCATCTCATTAACACAATTAAAATGATAAAACCTCTAAAACAATTTTTAAAACCCAGAATGGCAGGGAGAATATAAATGATGACAAAAGAAAATCTCAGAGCAAAAACACATGGCTAAACAAGAAAAGAAAAGAGCATTTATCAACTCCAAGAAGGAAGCTGTGAAGAGCATTTTGAGAGAACACCGCCAGCCTGAATTTCAGTGTTTAAAATAAAAGCGAATGTTGGTGAGGAGAGTGACATTAGTTATGTGGGATGGGCAAATGTGGCTGGTGTAATAAAAAGGAAGCATTTTTTAGAGTGTACCCACCTAGCCAGTGAAGCCCCCTTTTACAGTATTTTTTTTTCTTTTTAACAATTGAAATTTAATAGCCAATCAATGTGAACTTGGCTATTCTAATAGGACCTTTTTTTCAGTCATTAAGATCTCTCTACCGTCATGTTTCTTCTCTGAGCCTAAACTACACAGCCAGGGAAGCTTGTTTGCATTCTGTTCAGAAAGTGGATATTTAATTAGTGCCACCTCTGTAAGCACACCCTGTTTAAGCTGATGACATCAGTTACACCTCACCTCCAACCATACCTGTAGCAGCTCAGTCACCCTTCCTCATAAGGTCTCATTCATGTCTCATCAGCACCAAGAGGAAGTCGCGCCCGTTTAGCCTCATCTCGGGACGTTTGCATTTACTCCTATACCAATGGTGCTGGTTTGTTGCCGGGGACATAGACGCGTGCGCAATAAGTCCTGTTACACGCGGTGGTCAGAGTGCGTGGCTGCGGTTTTCTGAGTCATGAGTGTGTTTCCAGCAGAACCCCCGGAAGCGCTGCACTCAGACTCAGCATCACATCACGTGGTGCTGCGGCACCGAGTCTTGGAGGCGATTAGTAGCTAAGAGTTCTCTCCTCTTTTTTTCTTTTCTTTTTTAAACATTTCTGGCAGGTACCAAGCACAAAACGATGCTGGAAGCTCGGAACGGAAGCGGGGCTATCAAAGCCTTCCCCAGGGCAGGTGTGAAAGGCAAAGGCCCCGTGAACAAGGGAAACACAGGCCTGCAGAACAAAACGTTTCACTGTGAAATCTGCGACGTGCACGTCAACTCGGAGACACAGCTGAAGCAGGTGGCGAGCCGCCCGGGGGCGGGGTTGCAGGTTGGGGGGGCTTTCCGCTCCTCCGCTCCCTCCACCCACCCCTCCACCTCGCTTCTTACTCGCCCTCTTTACCTTGCGTAGGTTAGCTGCCTAAAGGGATATGAGATGTAGGGGCGCCTCACATCCTTCCCGGCCTGGCTGAAGGCAGTCTGTGCTGTTCTCAGAGATGAAGCGTGGGAGGCCAGGGGGCTTCAGCAGCTCTCTGCTTTACCAGGTTTCCCACTCGAAAGGGTTGCTTTTCGTTCAAGGTCAAAGCGCAGCAGTCCGTTTCCTTGTTTAGCTATGCACACTGCGCTGCTTCGCGCTGCCGCCTTATTACCTGGCGGTGCATGTAGTTCTAAACCCTGCGGCCGCCGCTAACCGGGTGGAGTCACTTTCACGCCGAAGCCCTCGGGAGGGATCGGGTCTCCCTGCTCACTAAAGTCCCAGCCCTCACGTTGTATGTTTTATATCCGTATGTACCTTCTTGCACTGATTTGAATGCACCCCACTTATCTATCTTTAGAATTTAAAGGGTTGACATTTGGCTGTACAAATGTGAGGGTAAATATTAGTATGGAAATAAATCCGTGCCTGCCTGGCTCCCTTGGTTTATTTGCACATAAAATTCCTTCAGACATTTCTTTCCTTTGTAAATGTCCATAAACTGAGACCTGCGCTCTGATAAGGAGACAAGCCGGGAAAAAGAAGACCCTGCTATGTGTTAAAAATAGACTAAACGGTAGCATAAAAGGCCTCTCCTGGAGCATCCACAGCCAAGGACAGAAGTGCATGCCCTTTTATTTCTTTCTGCAACTTGCATGAAACAATTAATGTCCTTCCCCAGGTTAAAACAGCACTTAGGCGGGGTCTGGAGGATGACTTCTTTAAAGCTCTCCCTTCCGTTGCTTTTAATAGCACATTAGCAGTAGACGGCACAAAGACAGAGCCGCCGGCAAGCCCCCGAAGCCGAAATACAGCCCCTACGGCAAGCTGCAGAAGGCCGCGCATCCGCTGGGGGTGAGTGTCGGCGCTTCTGCCTCCGGGCCAGCGGAGCCTGTCTTGACGGATTTCACTTTGTCAGTTCCTAAGGGAGATAAACGGAAGACGCCCAAGTAAAAGCGGGTGATTCTAAAGTCCAGCCCCTATGCCGCCAACAGAATCACTGGTGTCCTGAGTTGGGTGGGCTCCTGTCCCCTTTAGCTAAAGTCGGACACCTTTTCAGCTGGGCTCGGGTTATAGAGCAAGGGGACGGAAGGAAACCCAGACTGTTGCGTCAGGTAGGTAATCACAGGAAATCTGAACCTGAGGTTACCAGGTACTGCTAAGAAAGGTCGGTGAGGAACAAATTCTTCCAGCTTCTTTATAAGGTCTCCAAGAGAGAAAGCATTGCTCTTGTTGCCCTCAGCAGTTCTGGCTTTTAAACAACAGTCTGAAAGGCGTGGCTCACGTAGAAAGAAAATTCACCTTAGGACACTATTTAAGGCCTGGGAAACAGTTCCTGAGACATCCCTCTTGTTTTTTTACACTAGTATGCATATTAGTACTGATGTCTCGACCTAGAATTTTTACAGGACTTTAGGGGGAAACTGTAAACCTCCTGACATTTTAAGCTATTTATTTATAAGCACAGGCTTCCCTGATTGTTTAGTTGGTAAAGAATCCGAGTGCAATACAGGAGACCCCAGTTTGATTCCTGGGCTGGGAAATCCCCTGGAGAACAGATAGGCTACCCACTCCAGTGTTCTTGGGCTTCCCTTGTGGCTCAACTGGTAAAGAATCCACTTGCAAAGTGGGAGACCTGG
This sequence comes from Madoqua kirkii, assembly GCA_006408675.1. NCBI lineage: Eukaryota > Metazoa > Chordata > Mammalia > Artiodactyla > Bovidae > Madoqua > Madoqua kirkii. The sequence goes on along the minus strand of SJYC01141512.1, from coordinate 14,873 downwards.
TTTCGATCCCTGAGTTGGGCAAAGACCCTGGAGAAGGGAAAGGCTACCCACTCTTTGTAGGATTTTAGAGATCTACCCACTTTTAGGCCATCTACCCACTTTTTATAGGATTTTAGGGGAAATCTGTAAACCTCCTGACATCTTAAGCTAATTCTTTATAAGCATAGGCTTTTTTCTGGTTGAAGTGACCGCAGCTCACATCTGAGAGACGCAGGGTTCTGCACTGTTTAGCTATAATAAACTATAAAAAATTTGTGTATAAAAAAATGTGTGTATAAAAAATTAAGATGGAGAACAATTGCTCTACAGTACGTGCTGAATTATGCATTTTGAAATCTGTTTTCTTCAAAATAGATCTTATTAATAATCAGTGCTATTGTGTGCTGCCGACACTTGAAAACACAGTTAAAGGAAAACTGCAATCATCTATTGAGAGACCCAGAATGAGCTGACCCAATTAATCTAGTAGCATCACCCATTTCTATGCAAATGAACTCCCTTTCCTCTTTTGCATGGAATGCACTTTAGCTGCTGTCAGAGACTCTGAATTCTGCTCAGAGTGGATGTTTCAGCAGCACCCGCCACAACCTGTGTGCTGTTTCTGACCGGGGGAGATGCCGCTTTCAACAAGCAAGTGAATAGTTCTTACATACACAGAGAAGTCAAATTGTGTTAATGCTAGCTTCCAAAGCCTCCTGCTTAACTAGCACTGTTTCCATAAATGGGAGCGTTCCCTTCATGAGAACAGCCATCTCACACTACCCGTCAGAGAGTGACCTGGTATTGCAGCCTGCTGTCAGAATGTTGGCACCAATGAAAGCAAATCATGGCAGCGTTTCCGGGGGAGACCATTTCTCTTCCCTTCTTTAGTGAAAGCGGAATTTTGTACTTGTTACATCTCTTGACTGGCACTCACGCCTTCCTATGCTGCTCTCTTGTCAATCAGCATGGTCAGAGTAGCTGACAGCATTCATCAATTTCTCTTTAAAAATGGCTGTTCCCTGGCACTCGCCTAGCCCATCCGGTGGTTGACATTCCACACTTTGACTACAGGGGCCGGGTTTGACTCCTGGTGGGGAACTAAGATCCCAGATGCTGGCACGGCAACCCACCCAAAAATAAATAAAATAAAAGAAACATTTTAAAATGTCCATTCTCTGCTAGTTAAAATGCGTGTAAAGAGTGGAATAAAAAAATTCCCTATTTTTTCTCAAGATAAATAGTTTCCTCAGGAGGTATATTCATCATGAAAAATAAGATAGCAGAATACTTATCTGCACATCCATTCAGCTCCTAGACCAGGCCATTTTCTGGGATCTTCCAGTTCCTCCAAAAGGAAAGATTTCTACCATTTCCATTAAAATTTGTTTTATTGCCGTATACTTGATGTACAATGCTGTGTTAATTTCTGCTGTACAAAAAAGTGATGTTATATATAATATTTATACATATATATATTCCTTTTTTTTTTTTCTAGATTTCCTACTGACATGATATAAACAAGTAATATATATATATATTTAAATATTAGACAAAGAAAAATGAATCTGCATTCATTTCACACCAGGGGTAGAGGGTTAAAAAATGCTGTTAAATTGCACTTGGCCATCATTTCTCTAGTGGAGTTGTGAAATACTAACAGCCTTCAATATTCACCATAAGGCTGAAAGGAGTTGATGTTTTACCTTTAAAACAAGATTTATCAGGGGTATATATAAATATATGTATATTGTATATATGTTAGAGAGATTAAGAGTATAACTTATAAAAAGAAAATCTATATAAAATAATTATATATCCATCCCGTGTTACATGTTATCATTAAGTTGGTAACAAATGGCATAAAAATAGCTGTGCCTTTAATTCGTGGTAAAGGCTATTTGCTTTTTCCCATAGAATGCTAACATATACCTATCACCTATGATGGGGTTTGATGCAGCCAGTCTGGGGCATTAATAAGAATAATGACACTCAAACTTCAAACAATGAAAACGTGTACAAATCCACTCTACCAGATTTAGGTTTAGAGAAACAAAATATTTTTGAAAAGGTTTTGTAGAGAACTATTTGAAAATATACAGAAAGGCTGAGTATGGCCTCTGTGAAACTGCTCTTATCTAAAATGTACTAGACTTTTGAGCGTCTAAAGATGCAAGGTGAAACCATTAGAGAGATGGGTATTTAGCATTTGTCATTTTATATTTAAGAAACACCCATAGTGTGCTTGGTGCTCAACATTAAACATGGTCTTCGGAGTTCTTCTCTACCACCCAGCTAAAGACATTTGTCATATTAACACATCTTTAAAGCAGCTGACTTTGTATATCTTTTGTTAAATAACCGACCAAAAGCAAAAAGGAAGAAAGGAGAGAAGGAAGGAAAGAAGGGAAAGAAGAAAAGAGAAAGTGTCCCATCAGTCTTTGGTAACAGGGGTTTCGAACCACGTCTCCTCTGCCTGAACATGCTGATTGGGACTGGAGCCTGTTTCCGAGAGCGTCTGGCGATGGCGTGTGCCAGCACCTCTGCGTTCTGGCCTCAGCAAGCATTTCCTCTGTTTCACCCTCAGACCCCCCCGTTCAGCCAGGTGGAGAGTTAGCACGTGTGTTTTGTTCTTTGGGTCTGTCTGTGTCTTGTGTGGCCAGTTTTGGACAGTCTTGACCTTTAGTTTCTGCTTTATCCGATGTTTTCACTGTTCAGCTGTCAGCCCGAATCCCTGTCCAACAGCATTCGCGCCTCTAAAGCCTCCCCTCCCGTGGGAGAACACAGTGTCGACCGCTGCAGCCTGGCTGCGGTGAGCTCGGCTGTCCTTGGCCGTTCTCACCAAAGCGGAGGAGCCGGTCCACCCGCAGTCAGGGCCTGTGCAAGCGAGGGGTCCTGGATCACGAGGCGTGACTAACTGTAATGATTTGCTGGGAGACAAATAAATCAGCCATATTTTCTCCATCAGCCATATGAGAAACCTCAGAAACACCGAAATCCCTTCAGCCTCACTTCACTATGGAACCATTTCTGTTTAAATGGTCTTTAAAGCTGGAGTTGTAATCACCCGTTGTCTTGACTCACTACCTAATAAAGGATGAAGCCTAACCATAGACCTTAGCACTGGATTCTCTGTGCATTGCTTCCCCACATGCCACGCATTTATCAGCACCAGGCCCGAGTCTGTCATGGTTCAAGCTGCTGTCAAACTCTGTCCTCTCCCTGCGGGAACTTCATTTCATGAAGAAAGATCAGATTGGTCAGCAGTGGTGCTCTGAACATCCCGAGGGGCTCTGACTTTGCAGTTTTATGTCCCTTCTCACGCCACATACCCACAGGCAAGGGAGTGATAGACAGGCATCTCTGACCTCATTTCAAACAAATATAAATGCATTGCAAGAGCCAAATGCTTCAGGAAAAAGCATTGTTGCACCAGATGTGTATAAGAGACAGGGCCTGCAATAACTCAGCGACCACACGCCGAGCAGAGAACTATGCAGCGTTTATTTATAGTCAAAGTCTATCTGAAGAGCCAGGACTTTTGATAGTGAACTGCAAAGATTATGGATAAGATGAAGTAAAAAGAGGGAGGTCTGGGGGCGGGCGGGGGGGCGGCACTGTCTCCAAATTAAAGCATTCCTCTTGAACATTGAGTGTTTTAGACGTGATCTCCAGCCTTGACTTGTAGCGGCACCTGGACCCTCCGAAGCCTTTGTGAGACGCCTTTTGGGCACCTGTTTCCCCCGCATTGTCTTTCCTGCTTTATGAGACAACTATACATTGTCTGAGGGCATTAACTGGTTCCAGTGTGTGTATAAAGAATCATTTACTCTGTAGATTAAAATAATGCAAAAAAAGAAAAAAAAAACAACACAGAAAACCAAAAGCGACACTGTGAATAGTAGCTCCCGAGGTCCTCTTGCTCCGACCGCAGTTCCGGGCGCTCATCCCGGCCCGGGTAGATGCAGCAGGTGTCTTGTGAACAGCAGCGCTGTGTCTCAGCCTAAGCCTCTGGGTTCTCAAGAGTGGCAGAAGGCAGGACGGACAGCCGTTTCGTGCCAGTAAGCAGTCAAAAGATAAACAGGTCCCCGCTCACCCTCTCCCATCCTGCCCAACCTGGAGATGACTTTCAGTCCGGAACAGAAGAACAGGGCTGACTTAGAACCGAGTTGGGGAGACTTTAATAAAAACAGTTTCTCACAGAGTGCTTTCCCCCCACACGAAGGCAGTGTTGCTGGAAACAATGTTTTCCCAATGCTTATATCTGAAAACAGCTAAACCCATGCCTCATGGGGGTCCAGAAAGAAACCAGTACAGCTATTCTGTTTCGAGGATGAGGGACGATCCTAACCTAGCATGATAAGGCAAAGTACAGATTTTTCACATTAGTACAAATTCACTAAAAACAAAGAATATGACGCCTCTGCAATATCCCCTTTATATCACACCAGTAGGGTTATCTCTTAGGCAGTTTTCTGCTTTGACTATGATGATAGACGGTAGCTATTGTTGGTGGGGTTTTCTTTTTTTTTTTTTCTAGATTTCCTACTGACATGATATAAACAAGTAATATATATATATATTTAAATATTAGACAAAGAAAAATGAATCTGCATTCATTTCACACCAGGGGTAGAGGGTTAAAAAATGCTGTTAAATTGCACTTGGCCATCATTTCTCTAGTGGAGTTGTGAAATACTAACAGCCTTCAATATTCACCATAAGGCTGAAAGGAGTTGATGTTTTACCTTTAAAACAAGATTTATCAGGGGTATATATAAATATATGTATATTGTATATATGTTAGAGAGATTAAGAGTATAACTTATAAAAAGAAAATCTATATAAAATAATTATATATCCATCCCGTGTTACATGTTATCATTAAGTTGGTAACAAATGGCATAAAAATAGCTGTGCCTTTAATTCGTGGTAAAGGCTATTTGCTTTTTCCCATAGAATGCTAACATATACCTATCACCTATGATGGGGTTTGATGCAGCCAGTCTGGGGCATTAATAAGAATAATGACACTCAAACTTCAAACAATGAAAACGTGTACAAATCCACTCTACCAGATTTAGGTTTAGAGAAACAAAATATTTTTGAAAAGGTTTTGTAGAGAACTATTTGAAAATATACAGAAAGGCTGAGTATGGCCTCTGTGAAACTGCTCTTATCTAAAATGTACTAGACTTTTGAGCGTCTAAAGATGCAAGGTGAAACCATTAGAGAGATGGGTATTTAGCATTTGTCATTTTATATTTAAGAAACACCCATAGTGTGCTTGGTGCTCAACATTAAACATGGTCTTCGGAGTTCTTCTCTACCACCCAGCTAAAGACATTTGTCATATTAACACATCTTTAAAGCAGCTGACTTTGTATATCTTTTGTTAAATAACCGACCAAAAGCAAAAAGGAAGAAAGGAGAGAAGGAAGGAAAGAAGGGAAAGAAGAAAAGAGAAAGTGTCCCATCAGTCTTTGGTAACAGGGGTTTCGAACCACGTCTCCTCTGCCTGAACATGCTGATTGGGACTGGAGCCTGTTTCCGAGAGCGTCTGGCGATGGCGTGTGCCAGCACCTCTGCGTTCTGGCCTCAGCAAGCATTTCCTCTGTTTCACCCTCAGACCCCCCCGTTCAGCCAGGTGGAGAGTTAGCACGTGTGTTTTGTTCTTTGGGTCTGTCTGTGTCTTGTGTGGCCAGTTTTGGACAGTCTTGACCTTTAGTTTCTGCTTTATCCGATGTTTTCACTGTTCAGCTGTCAGCCCGAATCCCTGTCCAACAGCATTCGCGCCTCTAAAGCCTCCCCTCCCGTGGGAGAACACAGTGTCGACCGCTGCAGCCTGGCTGCGGTGAGCTCGGCTGTCCTTGGCCGTTCTCACCAAAGCGGAGGAGCCGGTCCACCCGCATCAGGGCCTGTGCAAGCGAGGGGTCCTGGATCACGAGGCATGACTAACTGTAATGATTTGCTGGGAGACAAATAAATCAGCCATATTTTCTCCATCAGCCATATGAGAAACCTCAGAAACACCGAAATCCCTTCAGCCTCACTTCACTATGGAACCATTTCTGTTTAAATGGTCTTTAAAGCTGGAGTTGTAATCACCCGTTGTCTTGACTCACTACCTAATAAAGGATGAAGCCTAACCATAGACCTTAGCACTGGATTCTCTGTGCATTGCTTCCCCACATGCCACGCATTTATCAGCACCAGGCCCGAGTCTGTCATGGTTCAAGCTGCTGTCAAATTCTGTCCTCTCCCTGCGGGAACTTCATTTCATGAAGAAAGATCAGATTGGTCAGCAGTGGTGCTCTGAACATCCTGAGGGGCTCTGACTTTGCAGTTTTATGTCCCTTCTCACGCCACATACCCACAGGCAAGGGAGTGATAGACAGGCATCTCTGACCTCATTTCAAACAAATATAAATGCATTGCAAGAGCCAAATGCTTCAGGAAAAAGCATTGTTGCACCTCATCCAGATTACCCAGGCAAATGGAAACAGTTGTTGGGAAGGCACTGTTTTTCTCTTCTGAGAAAACAGGTGATTACAAGTGACAAATCCTCCTCTCCCTGGTCCTGAACTTTGAAGGGTGGTCGTTCGATACACATGAGCAAACACTGTTGGCTTTTGGCCGTTAAACTCATCACTACCTCATCTCAGAGGACCGCAGTCTTCAGGTCCTGTTGAGTCTCCGTTTTTCACTTGCAATAATCCATTGCCATTATCAGAGAGATAATTTGGTTTTTTGAAAGGTGCTACATATTTTGTTGCCAAGGAACTGTTTAGCCAAGAGAACGTTTATAATTACTGGGAAATTAGAAGGACAGGAAATCATAACACAAAGGAATAAAAATGAAAAGGCTTAAAACCAGGATTATTCAGTGTTCATTGTGGATGTGCTCATGTATGTTTCCAAGGCACAAAACCACTACATGGTGGCTATGGGCAGCGAGTTTCACTTACCATTAATGCTTTAGATTAATATCTGTCTCCCACTATGGAGTATTTCAACTTTCCAGAAGAAAGCAGATCAAAAAGCTTTAAAAAAATGAATGGTTTAGAGAGAAAACGTCCTTCAAATCTCAGTCGACCTCTGGAACCACCTCCCAGCACGTTCGCATGGATGGCATCACATTACATCACATTGTCACTCCTGGCACACAGGGGGCGCTGGTGGTAAAGAACGCGCCTGCCAACGCAGGAGTTCGATCCCTGGGTCGGGAAGATCCCCCGGAGGAGGCATGGCAACCTGCATTCTTGCCTGGAGAATCCCATGGACAGAGGAGCCTGGGGGCTGCAGTCCCTGGAGTCGCAAAGTCAGACACACCGAAACCACCTAGCAGAGCGCAGCACACAGGGAAGAGTCGCGAAGGAGTGCGGGAAACAAGGAGCCTGAAGGAAGCCGCGCTTTGCTGCCCTGGGGCACGTGCGGTCTTCCCGGACAGAGCGCGAAACCGCACCCCTCCCACTGCAGGCGACAGTCGTTCAGTCGTGTCCGACTCTGCGACCCCGTGGACGGACTATCCAGTCCACGGAGTCCTCCAGGCCAGAGCACTGCAGCGGGAGCCTTTCCCTTCTCCAGGGCACCTTCCCAACCCAGGGATCCAACCCGGGTCCCCCACGTTGCAAGGCAGATTCTTAACCCGTGGGGCCCCTGGGAATGAGGAAAGCCCGGAGCCGGGGAGAACGCGGGGCCATCGGGCACTTGTTTCTGCCCAGCAGGTACCATGTCAATAGTCAGCGATGTGAGTGGGAGTGGGCAGAGACTGAACTGGGTAAATAATCCTGCATTAAAAAGACACTTTTCTCATCCTCACTGCTTTCTTATAGCGAACCAGACAGCTACTAACATACTTGCATTTGCTCAGAAACGTGTTCTGTATTCCTTTCCTTCCTGAGGATACATCACAGAGTAGGCCCACTCATCTGACTAGTCAGAACGTAGACTCACCGAAAGCTGTTAGAAAGAAAGAAAGGTTTAGTCGCTCAGTGGAGTCCCACTCTGTGCGACCCCCTGGACTGTAGCCCACCAGCTCCTCTGTGCATGGGATTCTCCAAGCAAGAACACTGGAGTGGGGTGCCATTGCCTTCACTAGAGGATCTTCCCCACCCAGGGGTCAAACCCGGGTCTCCCACACTGTAGGCAGACGCTTTACCATCTGAACCACCAAGGAAGGCCTGGCAACTATTGGGGGACCTGCTACTCACATTAGATTCACGCCAGACTCATTTAGGGCATGCTGCATCTGTCTCAGTCTAAAACAAAAAAGCATCTGAATGAAACCAGTCCCAGTCACAGCAATGGAGAATCGACAGTGTGGCTGCGGAGGGAGCCACAGCTACTCGCTGCTCTCCTGGCTGTGCCGTCTCCCTGCAGCAGGAAGGGACCCCATTGGAGCCCCTCCTAATCCTGTCCTGAGTCTGCCTGTGTTTTAGGTAAGAGCCACCCTATTTAGACCGCTTCCTCCACAAACAGAGGGTATCGGTTGTGCCCTCTTGTTATTGACTCAGCAAGAATTTTTTGGACTGAATCCTGACAGTGAATGTTTTACAAAATGGTAGCTGTTGTTTCTCACTGAAATAGCAGATGTATTTGCAGAGCATCTTTTCCGGTCTGTCTACAGCATCCTCAGTCACAGCAGCAGCTACTATCAGGAAGTGAAGCAGATGGCGTCTTTGATTGAGTCTGCATGGCCCACTTCTTGTGCTGAGAGGGGCATCGGGGCTTCCAGGAAAAGATGGGTATGATGCTGCATCTTCCTCATGTGGCCTACAAGGTCGTCACTTCCAGGAACGGTTTATAGCTTACCAGAATTACGAATGGTGATGAAGACAGGTTCTGTACTGGGAAAACTTCCTCTGTGCTACTTGATCAAAAGCCCAAGAAGATTGCAAAGAATCACAGGGTTTATGTTATCAATGCACACACGTGAAAGGACCAAGAATTGCCTTCAGTCTGATCATCTTTCCCCGCTTCTCAGTGATGGAAGTCATTCTTCCCAGATGGTGTCTCTAGAAAGTGCCCAAATTTCAAGTCAAATCGGATGGCTAACACAGATGACCAATTGAGAATAGGGCCAATAGAAAACGGGGTTATTCTCTTCATGACTGACAAGTCAACCTAAAAGTAATTTCTAAAACGTAGAGCTAAAATGATTTGTGAGCGAAGTTATAACTGAGCATAAGTACTTGTACAGTAGCCAGGTCATAAATCTCATCTGAATCTGAACGTGTGTGTGTGGACAGAGAGACACCTGCATCTTTTAAAAGTGTAAGCCCCAGCACCTATTTAACTGCTACCGCTTTTCAATCTCTTATTTTAAAGTAATTAGGTTGACTTTACTGTAAGAAGAGGAGCTCTAATCTAATCTCTGTCACTTTAGGGCGCTGGGGAGGTTGGCAGGCAGCTGTAATACAAGGTGCCGTGCTCTCTAGAGAGGCTCTTTGCTGGCAGTCTGAGTTGGGTCATGCATCACGGCATGTAGCCTACTCATTTTGACTATAGGGACTGAACTCTGATCCAATCTCCTTCCCCTCCAGGTAGTGTGCAGGACAAGGTCAAACAAGGCTAAAGAAAACTGGCAAAGAGAGAATCCTTTACTGGGGGCCCAAATTACATTTTTTCCCAGGAATAACATTTTTTAAGCCACTCTGTTATTTGTTTGAACTTAGTGAGACATGTCACCCTGCTTCACAGTGTCACTTTATCCTTTAAAATGCTTGTGTAAAGGGCTTCCCTGGTATCCTAGCTGGCCAAGGATCCACCTACAATGCAGGGGACCCTGGTTCAATTCCTGGGTCAGGAAGGTCCACTGGAGAAGGGATAGTCTACCCACTCCAGTATTCTTGGGCTTCCCTGGTGGCTCAGCTGGTAAAGAATCCACCTTCAATGCAGGAGACTTGGCTTCGATCCCTGGGTTGGGAAGATACCCTGGAGAAAGGAACATCTACCCACTCCAGTACTCTTGCCTGGAAAATCCATGGACGGAGGAGCCTGGTGGGCTGCAGTCCATGGGTCGCTAAGAGTCAGACACGACCGAGCAACTTCACTTTCACCTTTCACTTTCATGCACTGGAGAAGGCAATGGCAACCCACTCCAGTGCTCTTGCCTGGAGAAACCCAGGGAGGGGGAAGCCTGGTGGGCTGCCATCTATGGGGTCGCACAGAGTCGGACACGACTGAAGTAACTCAGGAGCAGCAGCAGCAGCAGCCGTGAGACATGAAGGCACTGAGAAACAACGTTACAGAGCTCTACTGAGTTTTTATGCCATGGTGAGAGTAAATAGAATTTTATGAACCACAGATAACAATATGTGTATCCTTGGATATTTGTCAACTCAATTTAAAATAAGTTACCTTATCATTCTGGTGCTCTGATGACCTGGGGAGGTGGAAAACGAGGGAAGCCACAGGAGGAAGGTCACAGAGGGAGGGCTGTGTGCGTGTGCACTGATGATTGACTTCATTCTACAACAGAAGCCAGCTCGTCATTGCAAAGCAATTAGCTTCCAATAAAATACGTTATCTTATGATTTCAACACAGAACGCTAGGGCTACAGGCGGCCAATACTGGGTAGAGAGCTTCCACCAAGTGACTTCTGTCTCTTGCTGACTGTGAGCTGGTACTACTGGATGGAGAAGAGTTCTTGAAATTCTAGAAAGTTTAGTTTTCATGAACTCATCAAGAAGAGTTTCTTGGTATGCCATCTGCTTTTTAAGGGGATTCTGGAAACATATGTGGACGTGTTGGGTACTGGGGAAAAGCCTTGCAGCCAAAGGGTCAGGACACAGGAATGACCATCACAGGACGCGCAGTGTGGTTTCCAGTTTCAACACAGACCAGCTCGAGGAAACGGAGCCAACTCGTTATTTTGGTGATTCCCTTGTGGAAGAAACAAGAGTAATAATGGAATTACTTTATAGAGATGTGCTTTTTAAAAGGCTGAATTTAGTAAAAGCAAGTCATTTGCCTTTCAAAATTGGTTCCAAACTTGAATCTAATTTCTCTAAATTTCAATAAAACTTTTAAAAAGTGAACCTTATAATTACAGGTTTCATATTCCTACATGCTATTTAAAATGGAACTGATCTGATTCCAAAGCATTTTGTCCTGAAAAAAAAAAAAAAGAAGAAAGTTGATGGATTGTTTCAAGAAATACTGCTTTAAACACACATGAAGCTATATACTAAGAACATCACTTTCCTTGGGAAATTTGTTAGTCCTATTTTTTTTTCATTTATTTTATCAGTTTAAATCTTATATCAGTTCAACTACAATTTTTTTTACATAATTTTATGAAAACATAGTATTTAGCCAACATATGATAAGACATTCAACTGTCACAAAAGTTGGACATTTGGTTATTTTTATTTTTTAATTTTTTTTTCAAGTTTAGTTGATTTACAAGGTTCTGTTTGTCTCAGGTGTCCTGTAATGTCACTGAATTATACATGCTTACATATTTATTTTTTTCAGAGTCTTTTCCACTATAGATTATTACAAAATCGTGAAGCAGTCCAGTGGTTAAGACTTCGCCTTCCAGTGCAGGAGTGCAGGTTTGATCCCTGGTCGGGAGCTAAGCTCTAACAAGCCTTCAGGCCACAAAACCAAAACATAAAAAAAAATATTGAGTATAGATCCCAGTGTGGCTATTTTTAAATGGTGATTCTTAACAACAGAGCTACCGACAGATCCTATCAAGTGAATTGAGTGATGACCCTGGATATTTACTGACAGGAGCCAATTTGAGCCTTAGTCTCAAGATCTAAACATAGCCTAATCCACATGCATTTAGTGACCGAAAATTGAAGGCTGTGTTTGTTTTTGACAATTAGACTTCTAATGGGAAACTCTGGGGTGAACATTTTAAACATTTGAATAGTATTCTAAAATTTTAAAAAATAGGTTATGGTTTGTCCTACATTTGTGTAACTGAGGGCATCGGGACCTACTTAAGGGGAAAAAAGTGTGTAATTTTTGTCTTCCTATATTCTCATAGCTCAGAGAATGCAGGCCGGGCTTTGTCCAATATCAGCTGCTTTGCAAAAGGTTTCATAAGATTTTCAGTTCAGTTCAGTCACTCAGTCCTGTCTGACTCTTTGTGACCTCATGGACAGCAGCACGCCAGGCCTCCCTGTCCATCACCAGCCCCTGGAGCCCACCCAAATCCGTGTCCATTGAGTCAGTGATGCCATTCAACCATCTAATCCTCTGCTGTCCCCTTCTCCTCCCACCCTCAATCTTTCCCAGCATCAGAGTCTTTTCCAATGAGTCAGCTCTTCAGGTAGCCAAAGTACTGGAGTCTCAGCTTCAGCATCAGTCCTTTCAAAGAACACGCAGAACACATCTCCTTTAGGATGGACTGGTTGGATCTTCTTGCAGGACAAGGGACTCTCAAGAGTCTTCTCCAACACCACAGTTCAAAGCATGAATTCTTTGGCACTCAGCTTTCTTTATAGTCCAACTCTCACATCCACACATGACCACTGGTAAAATGATAGCCTTGACTAGATGGACCTTTGTGGACAAAGTAATGTCTCTGCTTTTGAATATGCTATCTAGGTTGGTCATAACTTTTCTTCCAAGGAGTAAGCCTCTTTTAATTTCATGGCTGCAGTCACCATCTGCAGTGATTTTGGAGCCCCCCCAAATAAAGTCTGACACTGTTTCCACTGTTTCCCCATCTATTTGCCATGAAGTGATGGGACCAGATGCCATGATCTTCGTTTTCTGAATGTTGAGCTTTAAGCCAACTTTTTCACTCTCCTCTTTCACTTTCATCAAGAGACTCTTTAGTTTTTCTTCCCTTTCTGCCACAAGGGTGGTGTCATCTGCATACCTGAGGTTACTGAGATTTCTCCTGGCAAGCTTGATAACAACAACAGCTCATATTCAAGACAGCATCACCAGAAATACCACAGCAGCATAATGAACACAACCAGCTTTTTATGAAGAAACAAGAAAAGAAAAAAAGAATGAAAGCAAGGGTTTTAGAGATCGACTTGCTAGTCACACAGACGGAGGTCTGTGACCCATCACTCAGCTGCACTGATGATACAGGGGTCAGAGCTTCTCCAGCCGCTCACGTGGGGACACGGTGGAGCTGCAGGATCCGAGGGGACCTGGGGGAGCTGCGGGATCTGAGGGGACAGAGTGGAGCTGCGAGATCAGCGGCGACACGGCGGAGCTGCGGGGATCCAAGCGCTCAGGATGCAGACCTCTGAGGCTTCCACGCCCGCCTGTGCAGTGAATGGCTTTGCTCTTTTCCTCTTGCCAAATCATGCTGAATAACCTTTCATCAAAGGTTCTGGATGTCCCCAGGTGGACTTGGACAATTGAGATGGAATTTTTTGCATGTTTTATGTTTTGATAGCTGCGTGATGACTCTTTGTGTGGTTGCTATTATTTCTTTCCATTGCAGACCCAAACAGTGTCCCCTGGTGTGCCAATAGGCCCCTAAATTCAAAATAATAATAATAATCAGAACAGCTCACATCATCTGCATCATGCCATTCTTCTGTTTTAAGGCCTGGAATAAAAATCCCCTCTATGCCAACTATTTCCACAGTATGAAATGAATCAATTTTATTGACTCAAATGTAAAATATAACACATTCTATCCTGACTCTGGTCCTGTACTAAGTCCAAGTTGCAGCTGTGAACAAATTAATCTCTTTATTAAGAAACCAGGAATTCTTTAGAAGAACCTATTTCAATTTTTAGAAGAGATACTAATGGTATTTTTATGTGATGGAAACTCCCTACTTCCTTCAGCAGCTGTAGGAACATCGGTAGGCACTGTCCTCTGTCTCTTTGACAGTTTCAAAATTGTCCAAGTAAATAAGATATTACTGCCTACTTCAGGAGGTTGGTTGATTTAGGTCTTTATTATTCACTTAGTCCATGAAATAAATATAGGTGCAAATTATTCTTGGAGAAGGAAATGGCAACCCACTCCAGTGTTCTTGCCTGGGGAATCTCAGGGATGGGGGAGCCTGGTGAGCTGCCGTCTATGGGGTCACACAGAGTCAGACAGGACTGAAGCGACTTAGCAGCAGCAGCAGCATATTATTCTCTCATCCATAAATAAGCCATAGGCAATGTAGCCAATTTAAGACACGTTTTTCTTCTTACTTGAAGCTTTACGGCTTTCGAGACAAAGTTTACAAACTACATGTTCTACTCTGCTTGTTCGCAACATCTTACAGTTCCAAGAAATGCAGAAAAATTGTATGACACAATTGTCCCAAGTGTCAACTGAGACGTTTAGTGATCACAGGACATGTATCTTGTGACTGTCTCTCAAAAGAAATGTACTTTTTGATGGGGGAAGAAAGGAAAATGCTGTGTGTTTATTCCTCTCTAAAGGACAGGGTTCCATGGTCCCTCTTTCTCTCTTGTTAGAAAGATACCAATTCTCATTTTTAATCATTTAGTGCATTTCAATTAAGTGTTAGGCAGAGCAAGCATTTTATTTATAACTTTGAAACCCAGTGGTTGGCCCCTGCTGAAATAAAATGTCACTGCAGACAAGATGTTGCGGGATGATATTCCATGCTTCCATAGGGCAGAAAAGGTTTTTTTGTTTGTTTGTTTGTTTGTTTTGCCTGAACAGTGCCTAAACAAATTTTAATTAGTTCCCAAATGTCTTTTAGAAAAAGGAAAGGGGATTTCCTTTAAAGTTAGAAATTCTGATTCTTCTTGAAAAATCAGAAAAACCTGAGAGCCCTCGTTGCTGTCGTTTAGTTGCCAAGTTGTGTCCAAGTTTGTGACACTATGGGCTGTAACCCACCAGGCTCCCCGTCCAAGGTTTTCCAGGTGAGAATACTGGGGTGGGTTGCCATTTCCTTCTCCGGGGGATCTTCCTGAAGCAGGGATCGAACTGGGT